>DF239839.1:54852-160773 GCA_000507305.1 Breviolum minutum Mf 1.05b.01
GTTGTTGTTGTTGTTGTTGTTGTTGTTGTTGTTGTTGTTGTTGTTGTTGTTGTTGTTGTTGTTGTTGTTGTTGTTGTTGTTGTTGTTGTTGTTGTTGTTGTGTGTGTTTGTTTCCTCCCTCGTGAATTTCATCGGCAAACAACTTGCAGCAGTTGCAGTCCAGTTGAGTTGTTGCAGTCCAATGATGTTGAATGGGTTTAGTGAGTCCCATGGTTCTCAGATTGCAAAACAACTAGGTGGTGGCAACTCAAATGTTTTTTATGTTCACCCCGACCCTTGGGGAAATGATCCTATTTGACTAATATTTTTCAGATGGGTTGAAACCACCAACTAGACAAAATTCAAGTTGGTGAAAACAAGAAAAGCAAAACATATTTTTCATACAGACATATGACCTGACATATCATGTTTATCAAAGGTAGGTAACACAATTGCAACAAATGTATGAACATCAGTTCAGGTTGCTGAATCCAAAGATATTCCATGCTTAGAATATCATTTTTTTCACTTTTTGATGCGTTCATTGGGAGAACACACGTAAGACATGGATACGTCGTCTTTCTTGTAAAGAGCAACCAGGCCTTAGAGATATGATGTCCTGGTCATACCTGATTCATCCTTGCCAGTTTGAATATGCCAACATCCTCATCTCTGGTGTTTTTTTTCCTGTATTACTAGTATTTCATGTTTGGATGTTTCCGAAAATAGTGGTACCCGCAAATGGATGGTTTATGATGGAAAACCCTTTTAAAATGGATGATCTGGGGGTACCACCATTTAAGGAAACACCCATATATACCTGGCCATTCTCGATGACCTCTTTGGGATGGTGAGTGAGTGAAAACGTGACCCGAACTCACGGACCAATGGCTGGAAGGGTCGGTGACGTCCAAATGTTTTCCGGGGAAATCCATGTAGGTCAACGGCGTTTCACAAAAAACACGGATTTTTGCATATCCAAGAAATCCAAAAAAAAAGTTGGGTGTCAAAAAGTTGGGATCTCTTCAATCCCCGGAAAAAAATCCTGGCCCACCGAACCTCAGATGATGAGGTTTAGGGGTGGTACTTCATCACTCACCGAACCAAAACGAAAGGTATTTGAAGCTTCCCCCAGACACCATTCTCAGTTTCGGTGAGGGCTTGGATCCCGAGGGATTGAATCCCTTTCCAAATCGTCCAAACACAAAACAGGTTGAATTTCATGGCCATCTTCACTTCCTCGCCTTGGCCACGTTTCATGAGGCGAGGTTTTTACTTGCGAGCTTCGACGATGAGGATGTTGGGCAACAAAAAATACATTTCCATTGTTTTCTTCGTTGATTCGAATGTGATTTTGTGAGAGATTATAACTTGTGGATTTTCTGGTGAAAAATCAAGACTTATCAAGGTGCCTGATCAATTCCTCCACTTTGCAGTGCTCTTCATCCTGAAAAACAGCGAATGTACTTTTTGTTTTGCCTTGAGATGTTCAGACATATTCGCATCGTGATAGATATCCCCAGTTATCCCTTGATAAAAATCTTGATGAATCCAATCATTCACAGAATCTTCACAATTACAAGATTGAAACCAATTTAATTGACCGCAAACCGGTGATGGGTTGTACCCTAATCACCCTGTTGTCATTAGTAGTACATGCCTCTCATATTTTCTGGTTATAAACCCAGGTTGCCTCGGTTATTGGGGGTCTTTTGCTACCCCCTACTTGGATGTGCCAGGAAGTTATAACCTACCTATAAAATGGGATATATTGGGGTTACAACCCACTGATCCTAACCATTTACCAGCACTTCCAACGGGACATCCAAGTACCTGTTTCCATCAGAATTTCAAGGCCTCCCTTGACATCTATTCCCATCGAGTTCCTTCCTTCGAAAATTGACCTCCTAAACGAAGGTGTTTTGGATATGTTTTTTTTGGAGGTTCCAAATATTTATTTAAAAAGATGAAGGGGACCGAATCCCAACAAACCCTGTTCAGTAAGTTGCTAGCTAGAGCTGGATACTCAGGTTTAGAGGTCCGTGGACCGTGGGGGTCCTATTTGGAAATTTCTTGGAAAACACCAAACCTTCAGGAGGTCTCTTCCCGGATGTTTGTAACAGCCAGCAACATCCTCACCCGTATCATCCATGTATGGTATACGGTATATTTACCTACATGAAAACCATCCAAAATCTACCATTCATGTGGATGTTTCCGAAAATAGTGGTACCCCGAAATCATCCATTTTAATAGGGTTTTCCATTATAAGCCATCCATTTTGAGGTGCCCCTATTTTTGGAAACACCCATGTAGGCAGGAATATACCAGGCAACCATGGATCCTTATTGGGGTCACCCCAACCGACTCAACGACTCCCCCAAACTTCACCTCGGTGGCGTAACTTTCCCAGGCTTGTCTCCAGGTGGAAGGAAGTTTGAAGATTCAAAACGCCTCCAAGTTGCAGTTTCATGGTTGTCATAACAATGTCAGCAATGGAGGTGGCGCAGGGATGGGATGTTTTTGTTTTTTTTTTCGAAAAAAACATTGGGTTAAACGGTGGGGGGGGAAGATGATGGTGTGGAAACAACGGAGAGGGTAAGGTGAGAAACTTCAAGAAGACAGTTATAGGTGAGAATAGTGAGAATTATACCTTTAGTATCCCTTTTGCTGATTGAAGTTGACAACAGAAAAATCATGGAACATCCTGTATAAAGATTCGACAAATAGACCCATGTTAGCAACCTGCCAGTATCTACCCAAATGCCCCCCAGTTTAGTGGTTGGTACATAAACTCTAAATGGTGCCACGTTGGTGTCCTTCTGGTCAGGTGCCATGCACGTTGCTGGAAATCTTCTCATCCACGGCGGCCATCTTGAATTCCATCAATGTCGCAGCAATGGCTCCGGTGGTGCCGTCTATGTTGATGGTGATGTTCTACAATCAGGTGTCTCGGTGGTGGTTTCACTCAAATATTTTTTATTTTCAACCTGAAAATTGGGGAAGATGAACCCATTTTGACGATCATATTTTTCAAATGGGTTGGTTCAACCACCAACCAGAGGTGTGTTTTCGCCCGTCACTGTGTGTTTTCTTTTCAATTTTTTCTGTGTTGGGGCTTGAGGAATGTTCATCCCGGTCCCTCACCCTGTTCGTTTTGTATTTTGTTTGCTGGGGATGTTGGACAGTTATTTGAAAAGTATGCCTTATGTGTTATACCCTGGTTAACCTATAGTTATTATGATATTCAAGTATTGTGGCAATACCCGGTGATATGAGGACATGTTCTACAGCCAGGGTGGGAGTTTTGCTCGGTACAGCTAAGTGCTGTGAACCACACAGCCTTAGAGAAAGGTTTCATGATGTCAACTTCAGCAATACTCAGCTAGGTGGTGGTTTCAAATATTTTTTATGTTCATCCCTATTTGGGGAAGATTTCCAATTTGACTAATATTTTTCAGATGGATTGAAGCCACCAACTAGTCAGCCTTTCTACATGATAGGACATGAATTTGCCCACAGTCTGCAAGAGCCTGTGGGTTTCGAAACACTTTGAACAGCAGTTTCCTCCCCCCAAACAAATCTCCCATGTCAGCCGAAGAGTGGTGAAAAAAATCAGGAGATTTATTCATGCAAGGTGGGCCCAAAAACCAGCTATAGGTAGGGTGAAACAACCCCCACAAGTAGGGTGATTTCACCCCAGGAAAACCCATTTATTTTCGGCCACTTATAGGGGTTATAACTTCATTTACAACGATCGTAGGGGGCCGACCTTGTATTTGCAAGCTCACATCACATTGTTTAAGGTTACGTCGGGGATCCTTGGAATGTTTTCGGTCGCAGCAACAACAATGGCGGTGTTTCTTTTCCAAGTAATTTGAACAAGTTGACACTCAAAGTATGCTACCTTTTACAGTATTTCCATTCAACAACATTCTAACACTAGATGTCACAAACTCCCTGAATTGTCCCAAACTTCTTTGCTATACATAGTTTCACAGTACGTTGCGTATTTTTGTTAACTTACTGTATTGACATTTTTCTTTGGGCACCCTACAACCAGCAACCAGCTGGATCAGCTGGTTGTCAACCCAGCAGGTGGCCGCATCCACTTTGACCACTGTTCCGCGGCGGAATCCGGTGGAGCCTTTCATGCAAAACAACTTCGACTTCAAGGTGAAGTTGGATGACCATTTTTTGACTGATGTTTTTTTTGTTTTGAATTGTATCTCTATTTATGGTATCTAAGGATATGATATGTGTATTGAATTGTATAAATATACAAAGATAACATTCTATATATATATATATATATGTATTCAGTATTGCCATATATGTCGCCATATATGGCCATATATCTTGGAATCCTTGAAAAAAACCCAAGGCTTTTAAGAAATGTGCTTTTTGGGGTTGATATTTCAGGTGGAATCGCCAGCTTCACCTCGTGCTCTGCGACAACGTCGGGTGGAGCGATTCATTTACAGGGTGATCTTCAGCAAGCAGGTGGGCGTGGGAACCTCCTAAGGAACGATCGCAGATTCCCCTACAAGGTGGGCCCCCCTACCAGTTATAAGTAGGGTTACAACCCCTATAAGTAGGGTGATTTCACCCCAGTTACCCATTTATATGGCCACTTATAGGGGTTATAACTTCATTTATAACGATCGTAGGGGCCCACCTTGTACCAACCTTTGCCGGCACTGGGGGAGATGAGTGGATTTCGATGATTTTCCCAATTTCCTTCCCGTTTGGGTGGGAGCCCCATGTTTTGGAGAATTCCCGAAAAGAGGGTAAATGTTGTGAGAATTTTCAACATGTTTATTTGGGGTTTCTTAAAGAAGATTGGAGTCATGGGTCTTTAGTTCCCATGATGTTTGACTATACATTATTTTGTGTTTCCGTTTTATTTTGACATCATAGTTAGGTGTGGTGTGTTATTTTCCTCTTGTGTTATTCTTTCTTTAGGAGCATTATTATCATTATTTTCATTCAGAACAGATGTGTTGCCATGTTCATCGATTGGGACAACTGTTGTTATGATTGGTTGTGACTGGGTGTTGTTGTTGTCGTTGTTGTTGTGGTGGTGGTCCTTTGTTTTTGAGACTTTTAGATGACTGACTCTGATCAGTTGCATATGACTCTTCTTTTCAAGTTCAACGACTTCAACATATGCTTGAACTACATACGTATGATATACAGTATTTGGGTACATGCATGTGTTTGAATCGTATAAGACATCAGGTCGCAGCAAAACAAAACTCAAATAATCAGGTTTAGTTGGGGAAAAAATCCATCCCATCTTGACTCGTTTTAGGTTGGTGTAACGAAAGGAAGATGGTTTTTTTTTAGTAGCTCACCTGGATCTTCATAACCCTTTGGTGCATGGATTCAACAGGCGGTTCTTTGGTGTTTCGCCACTGCACTGCACGGCATGGTGGCGGTCTTGATGCAGAGGTGTTTGTCGGTGAAAGACGGGTGTTGATAACAATGAAAACCGGTGGGTTTGTTTTAGAAAGTGTAACATATAGGAGGTCCTCAAAAAAGAAACGCAGTTTCATCCCAGTTTCAGGAAATGGGCGATTTGGTGAGATATGATGAGATTTACTTGAATCACGGTTGTGATAAGCTTTTATGGACGGAATTTTGTCTGAATGTGGGTCCTTGGGTGAAACATTCTGGGTGATGCTTGCAAATGTTGTTTTTGCAAGGTGGGCCCCTACTACACTTATAAATGGAGTTGCAAGTTATAACCCTTGTAAATCGCCTTATAACTGGGCAAAACAGGTTTTTCCACTCTTGTAAATGGAGTTATTTCTTCAAAACACAGTAATAGAAGTTATAAGTTACAAGTTGTAAGACAACGCCGAAGAACAGTTCAAGATTAGCAACCAAGCCGTGGCACAGTGGAAAAAAAACAGCAACCAAGACGTTTGATTTTGCAGCCGTTTTTTCCCATGTTTTTTTTTACAGGAGAGTTTGATCACTTGGAGTTCTGGCACGTTGCAAGCAGTCAACTGTTCGTCGACCAAAGGAGGTGGGGAAAGCGGGGAGCCAAACGGGGAGGAGAGACCCTCCCAGAAAACTCACATGAGTTGAAGCCCAAAATGGTGTTCAGTGTTAGCTTTGGCAGATGATTTTACTTCTCATTTTTGGGGCTGGATTTTCAGGTTCCAACTAAGACGACTCGCGGGGATCCCAATCAGCATTTTTCAGGGGGCCAAGCTTTTCTGGGGTCATTTTTTTTGTTGAGTTTGGCTACGCACCGGTTTTTTGCCAGAACACTGGTGGCACTGTTTTTTTTCTCAGAAGCTTTAGGAGAAAAAACATTTGGAACCTGAAACATCCGATTATAAATGGCTGTTTCAATTGGATGATGAACCAAATCTTTGCAACTGAACTGGTTATTTCATCAAACATCTCATTTGAAGCTAGTTATATTCCAGGCAACTGCTATACCTGGAAGACAAGTGGCTGTGAATTTCCATCAACTTGAAACCCCTAAAACCAGCAATCCAGTTGCCCCAAAAAAATGCTGGTTTTCCAGGTATTTTTTCGTTTTGGGAGGTGTCTTTTTATCAGCTTGGTTATCACCGGACGTTTCGGGTCCTGTCCCAGGCGGTGCTTTGAGGGCAAAGGCCTTGGTGCAGTCGGGTGGGCAGCTGAACTTTGAAAAATGCAGAGGTTACGAAGCTGGCGCCTTATACCTTGATGAACTGAACCAGAGACATGGCCGAAAATTATTGAACCCTTATTTCTTGGGGGAGGAGGTCGGTTAGGTTATGGGGTTTTCTATAGGTATTCTGATTTTTGTACCTTTATGCATTGAATCAGAGACACGGCGCAAGCATACTTGCAAAAAATGGCTTTCCAGGACGGATGTGTAAGTGGTGATCGGATCATTCCCCCCATTTACACCCCTGAAAAAAATCACATGGAACCTAAACGTACAATGTAGATTTGGTTTCAGATGACTTGTCCTTTTCCAAGGGGCCATTTTAAGGTGTTCCATGTGTTAGTTTCCAGGGGTGTGTTTCAGCTATGAAGTTCGGCCAATTTGGAGTGGTTACAAACCCGATCCTTCGGTCACTGGGTCTAACCCTGCAAGGGCCTTGGGTGGTCATGATGAGGGAAAAAACGTGAAGGGTGAGAATGGTATGACTTGGGTTTTTCTATAGATTTTTGGGTCACTCCAACCCTTGACCCATGGATTATGTCAGTGGGATTTTCAGGGACCCCCAATAACCCTGAAGATATGGGAATAGTATGGGAAACTTACTATAAAGGGGTCCCATTATTGGGGGTCCCTGGAATCACCCTTGATTATGATTAGGATGTCGTGATCACGTTTGGATATTGACAGGGTCCATGGGACTGGAATTTTTAACTACATGTACCCTAAAGAAATGAAGCAAATGTAGGTAAATATTGTTTCTACATGGATGCTATGCTTATATCTTTCAATTTCTGCAGGTCTGATTTTTTGCAGTCCAACCCTGAGCTCATTTTGAATGGAACTGGATGCCACTCATCAAGGTGATCTTTCAGTTGTTTTGAAAGATGAGTTCCCGAGGTGTAGGGATTGGGCGGGCGGTTTCACCTTGTCAGTGATAGTCAACACCAGGATGATTCCTTGTTTTTTTCTGTAGGGGATTCCTGAAAAAATCTGCATTTGTTCACTGCTGGGAAGGGGGACCACCCCAAGGTATAAACTCTCCCAAAAAAACGCCTCCTGAAACATGTCACCCCAGTTGTCTGCAATGGTCAGTTATGAGCTAAGGACATTCGGTGAGATGTTGTTCAACGACTGTTCTACACAAGCTCGTGGTGGTTGTGCCATTGTCGAAGATCGAGCCTTCCTGCATTTATGTTGGAAAGGGAAGAGGGTCGGAATCATAATCAGGTTTATTTTTGCAGGGTTCACTACCCTCCCTGAAACTAACAGTTCGCACCTGAAAATACGCCCCTGGAAAAGGAGATTCCAAACTTGGAAACCATCATTTTTAGGTGCTATGTTAGTTTCAGGGAGGGTACATCTTTGTTTTGCAGGTTGTCAATGGCAAGATGGTATTTGAAATGTATTTACCCTCCCCAAGTTTAATAGCTCGCCACTGAAAAGTTCCCGGGCCACAATAGGAAAGGATCGTCTTCCAACCACCATTTTTCAGGGGCGAACTGTTAAACTTCGCGGGTGTGCACTCCCTGAAACTAACATAACCCCTGAAAATAGGCCACCCCAAAAGGAGATTCATCTTCCAACCATCCATTTGCAAGGTCTATGTTAGTCTCAGGGAGGGTACGTCCCTTAAGTTTAACATGGAACCTGAAAATCAACCCCTGCAAAAGGAGATTCCGAACTTGGAAACCCATCCATTTTCAGGTTCCATGTTAAACTTCGGGGGTGTAGATACTGACCCAAACTATATTTCGCTCACATTTGAAAGGAAATATGTTTTCCTTCCCAGGAATCCAACCCCATACCCCATACCCCATCATGTGTATTTGTTTGTTTTTAGATTGTTGATGCCTAGGATTTTGGCAGATGGGTGGCAGCATGGTCTTTTCCAATTGCACCAGCGAGGTGCGGAAGTCTTGGAGAGATCTTTTAGTTGCGAATATCCTGGAGGTACTCTAAACAACCAATTTTTGTATGGGACCCCAATCCATTTTTGTGAAACATTTTTTTGGTAAATTTTGTTGGGTGAAACAACTATTACTTTGGTGAAGTTTAACCAGGGTGTTTACATACAGCAACTATGTTTTTTAATGGATGTTTGGTAACACAGCCATTATTTTATGTAAAGATTTGGAATCATCCAACTGAAACAACCAATAAAAACATGTTGTTTAGAGTTCCAGGTCATTCCTCCCCCCTAAAAACTAATGTGTCCCCCTGAAAATTGATGGTTGGAAGATGCAATTGTCCTTTTAAAATGGTCCCTGTTCAGGTGACATGTTAATTTTGGGGAGGTATATCGTATATAGTAATGATTTGGGACACGTTTTGGGTAATCCCTCTCCTGGAGGCTTTCTGTATTTTCGGCTTGGAAAGTGGCTTCCCTGCACTTTCCACTGGCGGGGCAGATTTCCCTGAAAGAATGACATGCCTTTAACTGGAAGCGGATATATCACATGTTATGGTGCAGTCAACATTGAAAGATGTGAATTTCAATATGGGTTTTTCCAAAAATAGGGGTACCCCCAAATCATCCGGTTTAATAGGGTTTTCCATTATAAACCATCCATTTTGGGGTATCACTATTTTTGGAAACACCCATATGAAACTTGCAATGGAAGAACTCAACACAATTGATGAGATTTTGAATTGACACTGTTGATGCTTGAAATCTTGCACCAGAAGGTTGGTAGTTTCTACCACTGCATGACAGGTAAATCTCTTTCATATCACATGATTACGCCCCGTTCAGAGCACCGAAACGAAAAAAATCCCCACAAAACCACACTGGATGATTTCTTTTTAGCCATAACTAACCATACTCCACTCCCAAAAGTGGACTGCTGCAACCTGAGTCAGTTGTTCAATGAGTATATAACCAGCTTCAGAATCTGTTTTTTCTTTCAAAAAAAAAGCACCGCTTCCTCCCATAATCATGGTATATCAATGGTTCAGTGGAAAATGGGTGTATATATATCTCCAATATATTCGTTTTCCTCAAAGAGGTTTCAACCCCAAACTTCCCACCGTTGTTTCTCCACCCCCCCCGCCCTGTTGTTTCCCTGTGGTGCAGAGAAGCGATGGTGGTGGGATGAATGTGGGACATCGTGGCCTCCGTGGCTTGCGAGCTTCAGGTGCTGATGATTTGAGGATCTCAGTCGCTGTTCGTTTGTGTCAATAGCTGTTTCCTGCTTCCCTTCATAGGTGGTACTGTAGGTGATATAAAATCACCCAAGTGGCAGGAAAATATACCACTTATATATTGCCAATTGGGTGATTATATGCTACCTACCACCTATTAAGGGAAGCAGGAAACTCCATTGTTTGTGGCTCATAATCCATGGGTTTCAAAGAAAAACACTGTTTAAAAAACAAATATTCTACAATGGGAATCTGGGTGGTGGCAACTCAGATATTTTTTATGGTCACCCCGAAAGTTGGGGAAGATGAACCCATTTTGACGAATATCTTTCAAAACCAACTAATTAGGAATGATGAGCATCACCAACCTCAAACTGAGTGTTTCCGAAAATGATGGTACCCCCAAATCATCCATTTTAATAGGGATTTCCATTATAAATCATCCATTTTGGGGTACCCCTATTTTTGGAAACACCTAACTAGTGGGAAAGAAACACCGTACTTCTCAAAAACAATCAAGAACTTTGCCTGCAACCTTTGTTGGGAATGGGAATCATGTTCTTCCACAGGTAGTTTTGGTTGTTTTTTTTCGACTTTCCGACTTCCAACAGGGAGACTCTTGTAGTCATATTAGGAAAAATGAGAAACCTCGTTGACACGCAACTATCAAAGATAAACACATGATATACAAAATCATAAGAAAGCGCAGAACCCCACTTTATCACCAGATTGGTTGGCTAGTATTCCTGATATTCCTGGTTTAAATGCGAGGCCATAAAATCACAAAACTTGGCAGAGGCAATTTGACATTCCGCGGATGCAGTGGCAATAGCGGAGGTGCCATCAGAGTATCTGGTGGTGGAGTTTCTTGGGAGCACAGCTGTGTTTTAAAGAATTGCCTTATTGTTCCGGGGGTCATTCAATTACCCCCATTTTGGGGATTTTTTTTGTTGGGATCAACATTGCACATCTATGGTAATATATAGGGATTTCCCTTATAATAGTGCAAATAGTGCATTGTTTGGGTTGGTAATATACTGACGTTGGGAATGATTGAGAATGTATGCGATGATGGTTGGAATCATTCAACATGTGTTGTTTGCTGTTTGGTGCCTTAGGAAAATGCAATGAAAGGGATGATGGCATATAGGACCCACACGCACGATCTCTATACTCATCATTGCTATACAATTTCGACATAAGCAGTGAGTTTCGAACCCTTTGGTTGTTTTGTTTAGGGGTACAGAAGGGTGTGAACAAAACAAGCTCTATGGTGACATTGTGCTGCTAAGCCACTTGTTGGGGAGTTTTTTTTTCGAAAACCCCTTGTTTATAGGAGTTATATATATTGTATTAAATATATATATATATATATTCACATTACATATATATATACATATATAATATCTATTATTTATATGGAGGCTTGGAAATCTCAAACAATTTTTGAACCGAACCAATCGCATGATAGCCTCCACAGAAATCCCACAGAAACTTTCTCAGGCTGAACTGTCAGATGGCATTTTCACCTTCGAAAAATGTGATGCAGATAGTGGTGGAGCAATTAGTGTGGCTTTGGTTCCATCAAAAATTGAATGGGACCGAATCCCAACGGACCCCGGACCAAGTAAGTTGCCTTCGAGCTATGAGATACTCAGGTTTTTTCGGGGTCCGTTCAGTGGGTCCTGTTGGAGATTTCTTGGATTGGTTGGAGATGGATCTGGACTATTTTTTTTGCAGTGGAAAAGGTCCATTTGAACGTCATTTTGGCACACATAATTCTCAGAAGTTGTTATTGAACTTAAAGTGTAGTGCTTGTAGATGCCAATTTTTTCAAAACAACCTGGAAGTGTCCTATTTTTTTAGGCAACTTCACCCCTAAAACCAGCAAGCCAGTTGCCTTAAGATAGGGCACTTGGATTTCCAGGAATAATTTTTTTATTTTATCCCCCTCATGTTATGCGAGATCATGTAAGTCTCTAAAACTTGGGGATGATCCATGACTTGTAGCGTAGTAAGTACCGCATTGGGACATTTAAATAAACTTTAAACAAGGTCATCCCAATTTATTTGAATCACTGGTTCAATCAACTGGTGAAAGTTCTGGTGTCGGCCAGGATTCCAAACATCGGCCGGCCTTTCATTGTGCGGGAAATCACCAAAGACATCGGGGCAATTAGATGTTTGTCCTCTATCTTGATCATATCCAAGAATTCCGGAAGGCTCCCTTGATGATTTGCAACTCCTTTTGACCAAATATGCCCAAATAAGAAGAAAACCGATCACCTGCTTGGTGGAGTTTGAAGTTATTCCTCGCATCTTAAAATGGCAAGGCCGTGCCGTAAACTGTATACATGGGAACCTGTGGCCATCTACTTTCACTTATTGTGCGAAACCACAGGTTCTAAAGGCAAGGGACCTTTTTAAGAGCAACTTCCGCGGAATGTCAAGCCACACATTTAAGTCACAACAAAACCATACAAATTGTGAGCCACATGTATTAAGAATGGTCATTGACAATTGCTGTTTTTGGGGATGTTTCTTCTCCAACTGATTGGATCCATCATTGTTATCATGATGGATCAACCGAACTATGTCAAACTACCACAGTTTCTCCCCATGACTCGTGATTTTGTAAATGGCTCACCTCTCCCACTCACCCATCTTAAAAGGCGCCGACCATGTAATCGACCCCACCGGTCGGACCAAAACCAGCAAAGCACCAAAACCCTGGTTATTTGTTGTACATAGGGGATGAAATACTACCCAGCAGTAAGGATCCCTATCGAATCACCAATCAGTATTTCAAGGTAAGTATGTTAGCCAAGGGTTGAAACAACCGTTGAAGCGTTGGTTCACCCCGTTGCTCATTTTACCCATTCTTGGAGGATCATCCCACTTACTTTGTAGGAAGTGGTTGTTCGTCACCCCCATTATCCCAAAGCATTTTTTTCGGCCATTTGGGAAGGGGTAGAACCGGATTTTTAGGGGACAACAACGATAAAGGAGTTACTAGGTGGTGGCAACTCAAATATTTTTTATTTTCACCCCGATCCTTGGAGAAATGATCCACTTTGACGAGCATATTTTTCAAATGGGGTTGGCTCAACCACCAACCAGACAACAACGATCACCATGGGCAAATATACCACGTCTCCGTCTGTTCGGGCCCGATCCTCCGAGGTGGGCACCGGGCAGTTCCTACTTCGTTCGGGTGTGATCACCTTTTCGGCATGTCGTGCGTTGATGTCGATGGGTGGTGCTTTAAAAGTAGATGGTAAACTTGGACTACGGATCCTTGGCATGGGGAAGATGGAAGATGGAAACTTTTCCTCAAAAATGGGTTACTTAGTCTCTATAACTAAAAAGAAACAAACGAATCATTATATGATGTCATGAGCATGTCTTGAGCAAAAAAACATTGGGAGAGTTTCAAGGGCATTTGTTTTTTGATATGCTCCGATCTTTTTGAAAAAAGCAATTGATTAGGGGTTGTGCACTGGACAGTCACCCACCAGCAAGCTCCCTGGGTGAAGGTTGGATGGCGATAATTGTTTATTTTCACCCCTACTTGGGGAAGATTCAAATTTTGACTAGTATTTTTCAAATGGGTTGAAACCACCAACTAGATAAAATTAACGAATCTCCTCTAGAAAGGGACCATTTCAAAAGGAAAGGCTTGTCTTCCAAGCATCATTTTTCAGAAAAAGATACCATACGTGAGTTTTCGGGGGTTGTAAGTTTCAACTGGTTTTGTAACTGTTGGCAAATGCAAGGACCATCTACAACCCTAAGTGGATGAAAACAAATCTCATGTGTTAAACACTGTCATTTGCACAGATGATTTCAAGACATAAACCTGCTGACCTTACTAGAACAAGCTGGGATGGTCACACCTGTTCTGGTTGGGGGGATGCCTCCCAAAAAATTGTCCTCAAAAGAAATGGCTCAATAAATCCGGTTATAAATTTAAAGATTACACGAATGAAGATCTAACCCTAGACAACCAAAAGCCTTCTTACTTCTTGAAACGAACAGCTGCATATTAGTAGACCTAAAACCATTTGGATGGTTTGGCAAAAAACATCCAAGTGTTCTCTTTTTTCATGGAAAAAGATAGTGTGAAGTTATAAAAGATCATCTTTCAGTTGGTAAGTTTTCCATGAGTTTTCCTGCCATTGTTGTTGCCAAAACGAGGATCCTCGGTGGAGAAATGCGTTTCGAAAAGTGTTGGGCAAGTTATCACGGCGGAGCGATTGCTAGCTCGACAGCTGTGGTGCAAGAAGGTGGAGTCGAAGAGTTGCTGTTCTTCTGGTTGGTTGGTTGGTTGTGTGTGTGTGTGTGTGTGTGTGTGTGTGTGTGTGTGTGTGTGTGTGTGTGTGTGTGTGTGTGTGTGTGTGTGTGTGTGTGTGTGTGTGTGTGTGTGTGTGTGTGTGTGTGTGTGTGTGTGTGTGTGTGTGTGTGTGTGTGTGTGTGTGTGTGTGTGTGTGTGNTGTGTGTGTGTGTGTGTGTGTGTGTGTGTGTGTGTGTGTGTGTGTGTGTGTGTGTGTGTGTGTGTGTGTGTTGTGTTGATGTTGGTTGGTTGGTTGGTTGGTTGTTGATGTTGGTTGGTTGTTGTTGTTTTTGTTTGTTGCCGTTGCCATCCTGTTTTTGTTGGAAGCTTCTGGGATCTGATTTGATTGATTTGTGCTGACGGCTGACCACGCCAGGTGGCCTGGTCAACGTCACCAATTGTAGTGCCCACAGCAGAGGTGCTGCGAGACTGTTTGGAGTATGGGTGTAGAAAGGGTCAAATAAGACGTCCCACAAACAATACCTGGAACCTGTTCGTCCTCTATTTTGGGGCCAAAACCCTCGAAACTCGAAAAAAAAAGTCCTTTCCAATCAAAACAAGGGTGATTCGGGTTCCAGGTACTGTAACTATATTAAATTACATGCACATATAATGTACACAACTTTTGCATTTGATGCTATTGGTGAAATGTAGATATTTTTGTTGATTCATTTCGCTTCATGATTCATGCGTGATTTACCGAGAGACGGACGTCCACTTTTGCCTAACCCTTTATCACAAGTTGCTCAGGTTTATGTCGTTTCCTCTTGTGACTCTATCATGTGTCAAAGCTCGAAGACTGCAGCACATCATCGATTTGGCAAAGTTGAAATTAAGTCATAGATTCCACATTCTAGCTTCTTCTCAGCAACCATTGTGAAATATTGTGAAGCTTCAAAGATTTGTTAAACTGACCCTTTAAGGGGTGAAGTCACCTTCAATTTAAAGGATTCAGTCAGTGATCAGTTGGAAGTGTATTGGTTTGTGCATTAGCTTCCGGTTGGAAGGGTAGCTATAAGGAACAACCCCCCTTATGTCTGGAGGATCATCACATTTAGTAAGTACTTAGCAACCACGGTGATCGTAAGTCCCAAACGTTCCCTCCATTTCATGGCTTATAAATCGGGGGTTGATCCTAACTAACCACTTACAACGTCCGTCCTGGGGCCCGATCCTCCAAACTGGGTTCTTGATGCACAGGTGGAGGGATCTACATTGGAAGCGGTGCAAATCTCGAACTTTATGGCGGAACCATGATCGTGAAGAGTTGCTACGTTGCCGGAGGTGCAGTCGGGTTTGAGAAAAAGTGGGATGCTAAGTTTAAAAGGACTTCTCGAACCATTTTATGAAAAAAAAACTCGTTGCAAAATTCATCTCATACCATACATATCTTTAGATATATATATATATATATATATATATGGTTTATTTACCTGCATATGCCATGAAAATCAACCAAATCTAGGTATACCATGTATGGATGGTATGGGCATTTCAAATTTCGCCAAAAATTGATGAACATATTGTTGATGGAAGAAATCCCAAACAACTACCTGGGATCTAGAAAACCCTGTAAAAAATGGGATTTCAACTACCAACCTCAACATAGGTGAGTTTGCCGAATATCTTTTCACCATCAACAGCATCTCAACCTACAACCAATCAGTTTCTAGCCGCCGCCCACCTGACCCCCGGGGAGTCACTTCGCTGCGAGGTGCCTTTGCAAATGGTTTTGGTGGCGGCATTTCTGTTGGAAATATGTTCCAGCAATCTGGTGGTTTTTTGAACATCCAAGACTGCTTTATAGAAGGTGGATCTGGTGGTGCCATGTATCCCGGCGTTGAAAATTGACGACGATTTTTTTTTGTCATAACTGCCAGGTTAAACGGAAACTACGACATATCAACCACCCCCCGAAAACTGACATTGGAACCCCGAAAACGGTGGGCCCTCTTGAAAAAGGACAGCAAGCGCAGTAAGCCCGGCCGACTCTTCCGCCTCAGCGAGACGGGGACGGGACGGTGCTCTACAGCGGCATCTTTTTTCTGCTTTCACAAGAAGTCTCCTCGATGAAGTACAAAGAGTTGCCATTGGTGCAGCCATCGGCCCCAACCCCCTCATGGCCCAAGCTTTTGCCAGATGCGCTGACAGATTTTTGCATGAACACCTGTCAGTGCCCAAACGCAATGTACAATGTTCAGGATGCACACTGGAAGTTGAATTTGCTGCCGCTGTCCCAACTGGCACTTCTGCCACAGATCTCCTGCATTGTTTTGATATCCTATGTCCACATTCATTACTTATGGTCCAGTATGTGGATGACTTGTTTGCATTCCAATCTACATGCTCAGGCCTCAGACCGGTGTGTAAAGGCATGAACACATTCACGCATTGTTGGAGGCACAAATTTGCTGGTGGCTGGAAGGGGGACATCTGTTATGACACTTGGCGCTCCTATCCCAGAAGCCGAACAGCTTGAAATGATCGATGACGAAAAACCAAGGGTTGTCTCCTCCCTCAGCATCCTCTTAAAGGATTTAGTTAACCATAGAGTGGCAGGATACATATCGGAAAGTGCAGCCCTCATCACCACCATGACTGGCCTTGGCCTAGGTATTCCCCATCACATTGCCCAACTCAACATTCGGGTCAAAGCTGCTGCTTTTTTCAACATTGAGTTAGCTGCTAGCGCATCTATGGTATGGGTTGGCCACAATTGGCGCGGAAGCTTAACACAGCACAATATACCGTGAGTTTTGGGCCTGGTGGGCATCATAGGGTCATGATGGCCCTCATCGCCATTGCGAGGGCACGTATTTTTTGGCCTTCCTGCCGCCAACCCTGTTGCACCGGCAATTTTAGGAGCTGCGTCCCATCCTGGACCTACGTGACTAGACCACGCAAAACACATCGCGCACTCTATCGGGGTCACAGACCATAATGATATTCTGAACTGGCCAAACCACCATCGCCCACAGGTAATTAAGGTCTGGAAACGCACTATGGTAATCCCAGCAGCTGAGGCACACGACGATGCTCGGCCCCGAAATGAAGGTGACTTAGCGTCAGGCTTTTTTCCCTGTGGAGCTTAACTCGGAGACCAACAAATCCTGTTTTTGATCATGACCCAGGCATGTTGGAGTAAGACGATTTGGCTTTATGCGACGGCGCGGGTGTCCGGAGAGGTACCTATTGCTGCTTTTGGCAGACCCAACATCGCTCGTACTGCCCTCTGCACTTTATGTGGTGATAACCTTACCTTATACACCATGTTTTACTGTGCATGGCCGGAAATTTTCAATGCTTGGACGCGCAGTTGCTTCCATGTGCCGGTAGAAAACAAGTTTGCGCCTTGGGTCAAACATCTACCAACACTGGTTCTTTGGAACCTCTCTAGACCGTCCGTCTCCCTTGGCCACACTGGCAAGATTTCTAGTGACCAAGCCCAGCAGATTCTCGCAAACACTACCCTGCCGACACCTGCGCCGAAAGCTAAGCAAAAACCTCTGCCCAAGTCAAAAGGCAAAGGGGCTCCTTTTGCGGACTTGAAGGCACAGGAGAGGGGTCTTCTGTGAGGTTGCCACCCGTGGGGCTCCTCGACCCCGCGGGGTCAGAACAAACACAGAGCCCACAAGCCGTAGTAAGACGTGCCAGGTTCAACGGAAACTACGACATATCAACCACCCCCCGAAAACTGACATTGGAACCCTGGAAACGGTGGGCCCTCTTGAAAAAGGAGATTCCAAACTTGGAAACCACCAATTTTCAGGTTCCAGCCGTTCATTTTTCAGGGGTGGTTTTCTACAAACTAATCTGTGTGGTGGTTTGAAGAACGAGTTCAAATTTTCATCCCGAAATGTGTTTTTGGAGATCTTTCCTCAAAGTTGGGTCCCATGTTTTTTTCATCAAATGGGTGGTTCGTGGCTCAACCACGAACTACAGTAACACATTGTGACTCTTGCTTGTTCAGAAATCTGGTTCTGAAAAAACCAATGGATTGAGAGCTTTGAAATCATCTGTTTGTTTGGTATGTTCCGGAAAAATTTAACAACCTATACCAACGTGGGCCCCCGTACTGGAAAATCCCTACTTTAAAACGCCTATATATAGTGGGTATTTTTGGGTTATAAAATTGTCTTAATTCCCAAGAATCATAATTTCAACTGATGGAAATTGGTCGTTTGGGGCCATTTGAATCGGTGCCTCCAAGGGCTATCCCTGTTAAAAACGGGGAGCCCCCACTCGGAACCCGAAGCACCGGGCCCCAAACCATCACCTAACCATTTGCTGACAAACAATGTACAGGTGCAGGCCTTTTTTGCAAACAGGATGGTGTAAGCAGGATTGGCATGCTTCCTTCGAGCAGTTGGGAAATTGATGGAAATTGTACCAAAACAGAAGTCCAATGGATTTTTTCAATCTTGCCATTTTCCCTTCGTCCCCAACAAAGGCGTGTGGAGCAGACACTAAATTGCAGCGGTGGAAGCATGGTGATTTCCGCTTGCAAAGCCACAAAAGCGGGTGGTGCCATTTTTCTCAAGTCGGCACATGTGACAGGTTGGCCGGAAGGGGTTGTGATGCTGTGTTAGCGTGGCCTTGATAGAAGCCCGAAAACGGGATTTGCATTTATGACCATTCAGAACATTCAGAGCTTGGGATAGATGATGTTATAATCTGGTTTCGACATGCCCTTTAACTAAAATATCCCACCCCTCACAAAAGGAAAATCATATGGAAAAATCATTTTCAAAAATGCCTTTAAAAGGTGATATTTTAGTTTTTTTAAAGGTTGATTTGATAATATGTGTATATAATCCCATTTAATCCGTTTATAAATGGGTAGTTAGTCATCCCCTATATGACCCATTTGTATTTGAGCCCCTTTTTTTGGTGCCATTCCAGTTGTCCATGTGTCATTTGTTTCGTCAGAGGTTGTTTTTGGAGGTTTGGAGCTTCAAAAATATGGTGAAAAAACCAAGGTTTGGAGCCCTTTTATCAATAGCTGTTTCTGGTTCCCTTAATTGGTGAGATCGGTAGCATATCTAGGTGATGGTTTCACATGGTTTTGTATTTTCACCCATATTTGGGGAAGATTCCCATTTTGACGATAATATTTTTCAAACGGGTCGAAACCACCAACTAGGTGAGATCCGTAGCATATAATCACCCAAGTGGCAGTTTATATGCCACTTATATATTGCCTTCTTGGGGAGTTATATGCTACCGATCCCACCTTTTGCCGGAAGCAGAAACGACCCTTGATATTAATCTAATAATAGAACCAGTTCATTCACTATTTTTTACAGCCTGTACCAACTTAGCCCAAAGTTTTTGTTTCAAAGATTGACAGTTTTCGTTTCTGATTAATACTATTGATGGTGAAAAGAAATCTGGGATTCACCCGTTGAGGATGGTAAAAAGTCACATTATTTGCAAGGTTTTTTACATCCAAACGGTGGTTGGCCTTGGGATTTCTTGATTCTGTGGCAGTGGTGAAACAATTTTCATTTTACAAGGCTTTCGACTCGAAATGGACCAAATTTTTGACTTCCTTTTTGGCAGTTGCTGTACCCTGCCGAGTTCCCTGACCTGGCTGGCTGCGAAATCCACCATTTGAAGATGTAGGACCCCAGAAATCTAACATAGATACCAACAATGGGCCATATTTTAAAGGAGTCACCTTTTCCAAACCATCTTGGGTTTGTGTATCCATGTTATTTTTCAGGGATGTATATTTCCTAGTGTTTACATGGGGATTTTCCAGCCAGCCATGTTAGTTGGTGAAAAGTCGGTTAGCATTGGTTGAAACAACTTCAGAATTGGATGTCTGCAGACATGCTGTGTTCTAAGGTTGTCTCAACACTCCTTTGGAACACCCGTAAACCTTTACCAACAGGCTTTAAATAAACAGGGATTCCTTACATAAATCGGCTAAGGGGATTAGGGGTGTGCTGTAACTTTCTTGGATGTGAAATTTTCTGCGATCCCCTTGGGGCCTAGCTCCGCGACTCACAGCCACGGTCCACGCCCCTGAAAACTAGGTCGACCTTGCCCCAGAAGGAAAGGATTGTGATCTCCCAATTGTGCACTGGGAGTGTACTAAAATTTATTCATTTTTTACCTTGATGTGGTGTAATTCATGGTTTATTTTGACACACTGATTAATTACATGTTTAAAAAAAAATTGGAAGCCCTTGATGATCCTTGGTTTTGATTTCACAAATTGGGCTCCATTTGCCCCGCTTGTTTCAGCTGCGCCGCAAATCCTTCAGTCATAAAATGAAAATCAAATTTGAAGCCTGCTTTGGAAAAACCACCTCATGAGGTAAAGTGTAGCTCAATTTTTGGGTGATTCAATTTGATTCTAGGTGGTGGCAACTCAAATATTTTTTATTTTCACCTCTACACTAAATATTTTTCAAAGGGGTTGGTTCAACCACCAACTAGTGATAATATTACAATTTCACATCCTTCAGCACCAACATACTATACAAAACAACCATCACCAGGAAGGTGTGGATGCGGTTTTCAACTCGAAAACCCGCCAGGTGATGCGAAGCTCACCTTTCAAAATTGCAGTGCGAAGAGTGGTGGTGCTGTACGAGTAATTGGTGAAGGTTGGAGTCAGTGCCTTTGAACCTGTGGGACCGAAAAAACCGCCGAAAAGTCACACTGTGATCCGGAAATGGTGCGTTTTTTTTTGTTTGGGGGAATTTTTTTCCCCCAAAAATCTTCTGAAAAAATTCGGGTTGAGGAATTAGCCTGGTAATTTGCCCAGATTACCAATATATGAAATAAGGTCATCTGGGGATTATGAAGGTCTTACAAATCCCTTGTGTTTGATGTTGTCAATCTTGAAACCCTCAAATCCACTATATATTATATATTGACATTTTTGTTGGTGTGTGTGTGTGTGTCTTGTCAACCACAATTGGTTGAGTCTTATGGCCACCTTGAACATCTAGTAGGATCAGTTTGACTATGTCACGAATGTAATGCTCAACCTCCTCATGATCAGAGTTCAGACAACACATCATTTAACAACCATTATTTTGCATGTTTTTCCCCTTTTGTTTCCTTTAACTTGTTTCCTTTAACTGTCTAGAGAAAACCACATGGTACCCTTTGCCATTTTGTAAAAAACAACAAAATAAACATCGAAAGAAACAGCTACGATCGTTGTGCCCCTACGATCGTTATAAATGGAGGTATATGACCCATCTAAGTGGAGATATAACAGCCCTACTTACCCGTATCATCCATGGGACTGGTATATTGACCTACATGAAAACCAATATACCAGGCAACCATGGATCCGTAATGGGTTATAACAGCGGTAAATGCCCCACCTTGTGTCACCATTACCGAGGCTTGGTGGCCGAGCCCGTTTTGAGAATTGCCACGCCGGGGTGTTGGCACGGGGTCAGTTTGGTGCTTTAGCTGGTGCTGCTCGTGGTGGTGGAGCCATTTCCATACGCGTGGGTGTCTTGGCTTGGCATGAAGGGGTTCCCAGACTTTCAGGCAGGTACAATTTACCGGTAACATGTGCCATCAATGAAAAATAAGCCAAACGCGTAGGTAAATACAAATATAGCATTCTCATGGATGTCCTATTGGCTTGTGAAACGTCGAGACCTTTCTTGTTGAAACAAACCTTTCGGGTGAATTTCTGAGGGAATGTGACGCAAGTGGCTGGGCACTTGGACTTTTATGGCTGTTTGGGAGCTAAAGGAGGTGCCATTTACATCAACGAAGGCCACATGATTTTACAAGGCGGCAGCCAGGACCGGGGTGGAAAAAACAGGTTGTCATCAATCTGGTCATCATCACCCCAAAAGTAGCTTTTTGGAAGGGAAATCCCCTTACTTCAGGAAATCTAGGTTGGTGAAATATTAGAATTTGGCCAGATCAATGTGTTTTGGGGAGCTGTGTTTTCTTCAGGGCCGAACAAAAAAATGTGTGCATTTTTTTGCCTAACACAAAAAACAGACATTGATCACATAGTGAGAGGCAGATGATGTATATACGGATCCATAACTAAAATGAGCGCCTCAGAATCCCTAAGAAAACAAGTCTCAAAGATGACCAATCAATTTAGGTTTAGGAAATACTGAAATACGATATATTGAAGTGGCGAGACTATCGAGGTTGAGGTTCATTGCTATGGAGCACTTTCTAACCTGCCATTTTTATGTTGTTCGAATATCCTGTTCTTGGTTCCCCCAAGTTGTTTGTGAATCTATCGGCCTAGGTGCTGGTTTCAATGTGTTGTTCGTTTGCACGCCTGGGGATGTTTTGCTCTAACAAGCATATATTCTTCAAAGGGTTGGAAAAAACTAGCGGACATTCATGGTATTTATTCATTGAATGCAGTCCAGGGGTATTGCCATGATTGGTTTCTCGCAGCGATTCCATTGAAACAGGGATGCACATTGACACCTGAAAAAAAAAACTGTCTGCAGTAATTTCGGTTTTATCAAAATTCAATGTCGTTGTTTTCTGGCCTTGCTGAACTTATGGTCCAATTTGTTGTTTATTTGTGTGTCAAGTGCGAGATAGGTAATGATGAAAATCCTGAAAATGACGGTTGTTTTTCTACTACGCATGTCTTCATTGAAGGATAACTGTTTGAAAGATGATCAGATGATGAAGTATTTTGGGATGAAACTTAATCAGCTGAGTTATTGTCTAATTCGGCTGGGTCTTGCTATTCTGTCCATTCATTTTTTCCGGGTGTTTAAGCGTTTCTATATTCATCACGTTCTTTTAGATTTCTTATGTTTAATTTGATTCCCCCCACATTGCTCGATATTTTTTCATTAACATTATTTTGTGCCAAACAGATGTTGCCGTCAGTCTTTGTTACAAACCAAGTCTATTTGGGATGTGAAACTTCTGAAATTTGCATGTCGTCACTGTAGTGCGTTCATGGTCTCTAGTGAAATTAAATGACATCCCCTAAGGATCATTGGACCCTCAAAACTGGATATTTTGAGGACCCTACCCCTGCTTTACAGCTTCAAACCCTTCCATTGGAGGGTCTAAGATCCTTAGGGTCCCGGAATATTCCAACATACCCCATTTTCGTATGCCCAGAATGAACTTCGATCCCCAATTTTTGAAACTGTTGGAACCCAAGGGTTTGGTCGGTGGATTGTTGCTGGGTCCCTGGGTATGTTGGAAATACATGGTTCCACGGCATCGTTTTTTGTTTGATTTTGGATTCAGCAACAATCGCCCACAAGTCTTCTTTCAAAATAATATATTCTATAGTGTCATTTTTGTGTGTCATTCAGGACTACGTCGACTGCGATTCCAGAACGGGTGGAGGAGGTGTTTTTCTTCACAAAGGTAACTTCCACCAGGAAAAGACCAACCTCACTTTTCTTAGATGCAAGGCACATCGGATCCTTGGCTACGAATAAGTTAGATATACGAAAGTGAGATGTTTTGTTTGTTTAGAAAAGTCCTTCTTGTTGTGTTCATGTCGTTCAAAATGTTTGAATTTATGATCATTTATGATTTGTTGCATTATTTGTTGAAATTTGCAGTTGTTTGTTGATTTTCAGCGTTTGATCATATTCAGATACAATCGAACTGTTTCATATTTTGTAGTAGTTGCTTTCCCATGAAGATATGGACGTTTGCAGGTTGTTTCAGAGAGTTTTGGCAGGTTTGTGGTTCGTGAACTTTGATTGAGATCATAATACTTTTCCGGTTGCCAAAGCCCTGTAAAAGAATATTTTTTATTTTCACCCCTACCTGGGGAAATGATCCAGTTTGACTAATATTTTTCAAATGGGTTGAAACCATCAACCAGGTAAACAATCTATTCAATTTCTATGAAAGGAACCCAAGTAACCCTCATTATCCACTGTGAGGCAGGTGTTTTAGGCTGGACCCAAATAGTAGTTTCGTAAGAGAAACACTAGGTGAGTCAGGTTTTAAACGTCAGGTTTATACATTTTTGTTTAAATAAGTGTCCGCCTGCGTTTCCTTTTCTGTGAAAAGGGGTTCCAACAAAAAGCTGGAAATGGTTGTTTCAAGTAATTCTTGTCATTTTTTACCGAAAACAATGGGTCAAAAGATCCAAACTGAACTTCAGAGACTTTTGAGACGAGTTTCAACCACGGCCGTGTGGCCGGCCCTCTCACTACGTTTTTGGTGGCATTTTTGAAGGGGTTTTTTTTTTTCGGAATCCCCTACTAAAAACCAAACATGTAATGGCATCCTGATCGGCATCTTGGTGGGGTCCTTACGGAAGATATATTATGTGCGATCGGGGCGAGTCTAAACTCCCATGATTTCCATAGGGGATAAACTCATCAACCCAATTCCGTAGGGGTGTTAATATACCTATTATAAGGATTTCTACTAAAGGTGGGATGAGTTCCATCCCCAATATAGGGAGTTGATCGACCCTGGCACGTATGAGTATTTTCATATCCCTAAGCTTCCTCGATTCCTGGGAGGGTTGACAATGATGACCCAAACGACCACCTCTCCAAGGAAAGGTGGTGCTGTAGATGTGAGCCAGGGAACCTATTATCAAGGCGGGCCGATCCGGAAACAAAAAATCAAGGCCGGTTGTTTCTGGTTCCCAGAAAAAAATAAAAGTGGGATCGGTGATTTTTCTTATCCCCCAATTGGCAGTATATACCACTTATATACAGTACATGAAAAAGATTGACAACAAAGACATAAAGACACTTCCCAAAAACGGATCGCATAATCTCACAACACGATTCGAAATGTGAGTATAGTCTCTTCACAGAAGACTGCGGAGAGTACACAGCTTGAAAGAGCAACATTGGCATTCTTTGCGAACTTTGAAGTAAGGTTGATTCTTTGGTTGTGCGTTGAAGTATCGGGAAATAACATTTTGATACATTTTACTTTCTTATGGAGTAGCATGAAATGTTACTAGTGTCTTATAGGGAACATCGCCCCATTCTGTGAATCTCATTTATCAACGAACCAGAATTCAGGAGTTCATGAATTTGGCCATGATGTGAGGCCTCCAGGTGTATGCATTTTTCCATGCACAGAAATTTTCTTCGTTTACCTGTGACATACGAGGTCTTTTTGAACATGTTTGTTTCAGTCTTGAAACTTGGATGGCCAGTTTCTTATGATAAAAACCCTGTGTTTTGTTGGTTTTTTAAAAAGCGCGGATCTCTCAATTTTTTTCTTGAAGGAATTCACAGCAAATTCCCGCAAATGTTGACTAGAAGCTAGAACCGATAAAAAAACACGGAGATTTTGAGCCACCAAAACAAACCCTAGGTAGATTTGGGAGTTTTCCTTATGTTTCTAAAGACCTTTATTCATATATTATATATATGGTGTTNTGACCTCGACACGTTTCCCCACCTTGCGGGGGCCGACGGGCCGAAGTTTTCACCGACTCAATCTTTTACGCTCCCCAAACAATGGGGGAGTGTTTTGGAAACCGGCTCCACCTGTTTTTAACGTGAGGTTTTTTGCAAACATCCGGGGCGACATGAACCTTGCAGAACAAGCATAAAAAGCTGAGAATGGCTGTAAAGCATCGCTATAAAATTCGGTATTTGAACAAACATCCTCTATAGCTGGTCTTCTAAATGGGTATATAACTGGGGTGGAAATGTTCATCCCGAAAGAAATGATATTAGAAGAGCCTTTCAAAAACGAGTTCCAGCCTACTTGGAAGTCTCGTTGGAAATTAGGATAAATGGTTGGTAAATGGCTTATAAGCGACTTATAAATGGGTGTTTCCAAAAATGGTGGTACCCCCAAAACACCCCAAAATGATCATTTTTAGTAGGAAAACCCTGGTTGTTGGGTACCACCATTTTAGGAAACATCCATATATATATATATATGCACAGTATGGAGAGACTATCACTTTCCCGGTGGTTCCATTTTCAACCATGGAGCGATTGTATGCTAACTTTTATCGGATGTACAAACGGCCAGTTGAGGTGCCGAAGCATCTTTGAACATCACTCAGTGCTATGCAACTGACCACGGTGGTGGCTTGTGCCCTGGTTGTGGAGTTTGGCATCCAAAACACCTCCCTAGTTGGCGGGTGGTGTTGGCAGTGAGTTTTGGTGAATGAGGATGAAGGAGGTGTGAGTGAGAGTGATGTCAATTTGACAAACTTTGAACAATGGTTGATTCAGTGTCTAGGTAATTCGAACAAAAAGTTTCTTGGTCAAAAGATTTATTTACCTAGAAATATTGCAAATCTTGCTTGAAGAACGATTATCCAAAGGTGTTGTTTATTGAAGAAAGAATGTCAGTTCAGTTGACACCACCAGCTACTGGTAAGCAAAAAAGCGTTGGTCAAAGAAATGTGTGTTCCAACTAATTATCAGCTGCACATAGACAGGGTTATGGGCTTACCCAACCATTTCTCATATGAAGGGTTGAAGGGATGTAACCTGATAACCGTTAGGCTATTCGCGCCTAAGAATTGGCAGTTCAAGGTGTTTGGGTATGTTTGCGGTATGATTATTGGACCCAGATACCTCCAGTCCAACCAGGTCTTTGGACGTCTGCAGTTGATGTTTCACCCCGAACCTTTTTGAAAGGAAAACACGTTTTCCGGGTCGGAAAGTCAGAAATAGAAGTACACTAATTTGTATGGAATATTTACCTACATTTACTACATGAGATCCATGAACAATTATATGCCACATGTAGGGAAATATTCCATACATGGACAAGGCACAATTTTTGCCATGACCGGATTTTGACGACCGCTCTTTTTTCGGGTTTTGTCTCCAAGCTAGTGCCGAATCGCTTGAAAACATTGAAAACGATTCTGGGTATAGAGTAGGTATAGCAAATGGGTATACACCCCAGAAATTTAATGTATCCTCCAGGGAACTAACATATCCCCCCAAAATGGCATTTTGAAGATGATTTTCCTTTTCCCAAGGTGGGATATGTTAATTCCCTGGAGGGTAATATATATCCCCTGAAAATATATCCCCCCAAGGGGAAACGATGGTTCGTCTTCCGTTCCCATCAAGTTTCAGGGGCGAGCTGTTAACACCCTTTTTGATTGGATGGAAAAAAGTCCACTTCAGTCCGGACTTCATATTCTTACAACTTTCAGGTTCAACGTTCCAACGTTTTTTAGCATGACTCTCTACCTGGTGGCAACTCAAATATTTTTTATTCTCACCCCGAAAATTGTGGAAGATGAACCCATTTCGACTCATATTTTTCAAAGGGGTTGAAACCACCAACTAGACAAAGTTTTTAGCATGACGACCTGTAGTGTTGGGGACCAATTAAATTCTCTGATTTGTTGTTTCGCCACTGCGCGAAACAAAAAAACAAAAACATTTTTGACGTTACCATTGACCACCCTTTTTGATCCCTGGCGTTTCACCGCGCGTTCTGTGAGCAAAAAAACGGGGTGATAAAAATCTCTCAGGTTTGCTTCTGGGTCGCTACATCTGTCGGATGTGGACTTTCACGAAAACTTCGCTTATGGTTCCTTGGCATCACAAAAACACAGTTTTCTTTGGAGGATCCGGATGTGGTTCGTAACAACTGCATATATAAATTGCAGGCATATATATATATACCAAAAAAGATCCTTTAGAATTTCGTAGTCAGTGAACGCAAATTTATGAGCTACATGGCCATGTAGAGTAGGTAAGTTTTTGGGCGTATATAACTTGGAGTGCATTTCTCGAGCAACTTTTTTCGGATCCGACCGCTTCTGCTAATTTGGTGGATCCTTTCAAGTCAACCAACTTTGGACTGAAATTCATGATTTCAACCCGAAAAACTTGCCGAATTGTTGCCTTTCCTCTGAGTACTTGGGGTTGATTTTCGGACCCTTTACTAACCTACGTTATCTGTCCCATCTATTTTGACCTTCAGGTATATGGGGGTTGTTTCATAAAGCATTAATTTACAAGGATTCCGTCATGAAACAAACAGTATTTCATGGTTCAAGTAAGGGATCCCCGTGTTTTTTGACCGGAAAGGCTCATCTTGAAAAACAACAAAGTGGCAGGTTCTGGCATGGCTGCCATTGCAAGAGATGACCTAGCAGCTTGGGTTTTGTGGGAGAGCTTCATGGAGGTGTTTTTGGATGTTTTTGAAGCTGTTTTTGATTCACAATGTGGCACTTTTCCCCGTTGGTAAACTAGCAGGTTGCCTCCTGAACATCCTCATGATTCATCATGAATTTCCTGATAGATACCATCCAAAAGTGTCAGGTGGATTTTCCATGGCAGCCTGTTAGTTACTAGGGTGGGAATATTCTTCGAGTTCTGGTAAGATACAAGGATATTTGGAATCATGAAGCCATGAAGCAATTTTCTGCGGGGCAACCAAGCGGTATAATTTGCCAAGATATTTTGCAGAAGTGTCATAGTGTTAAACATTTAAAGTTGGAATCATTTCTCCCGGGATGTTAAAACAACACAGTGCTAAAGGCTTTCCACAACAATTTCCCGGATTTTTTGGCGACTTTTGGTGAGCCCCAAAAAGGTTTGTGCGGGAAGTTTTCATGGGAGAATCCACCAAGAGAAACCCCAAGTTCAATGGCAAGAAGTGGTGGAGGGACACATCAACTGCTGCAAAGTGTTTGCCATCAAGAGTATGGCATGGCTTCCCTTAGATGCTAAAAGGGAATGTATGTTTTTTTGTTTCGGAATTTCAACCAGATTTGTTTGAGCAATCATCACTGTAATCAAGAGGTGATACTATAGTAGAAGTCCTCCAATGGTTTTATATGCTGCTAAGAGCCCTGGATATGCCCAGTGGGTGTAGCCCCATACTTTTTTTTACCCATCCTTCACTTACCTGATTCTTTCATGTTTCATAATCCTTCAAAAAAAAAACACTCTAAGAATCCAATCAACCTTCAACAAAACAATAAATCCACCATTATCCCCTGCACTTTGAAGTTATTCTACATTTTTGCGTTTCGCTATTATTGTGTCATAAATCACACTACTGTTGATGGTTCAGGAATCCCAAACAAGCACCAGGGATGTAACAAACCTTGTAAATAATGGGATAAACGGATTACCTACCAACCTCAACTGGTGAACGCCGGATTTCTGAACCATCAACAGTATCATCTGTTAATTCATACATGGAATTTACCTACATGAAAACTATAATTCTAAGCAATTCATGTAGGTAAAATATACCAGTCCCATGGAGCATATGGGATACCCTCCCTAAAACAAACAGCTCTTCCCTGAAAATCAATGCTTGGAAGATGATCCTTTCCTTTTATAGGGCCCGGGGCCCCTATTTTGCAGGGAGTGAACTGTTACCCTCCAGGGAACTAACAATATCCCCCAAAACTGTCATTTTGAGTCGATGATGTTCCGAACTTCTGAAGGTGGGATATTTTAATTCCCCTGGAGGGTAGTTTCCAAGGGAGGGTATGCTTGGATGTGCCAGGAAGTTAGGATCAATGGTTAGTAAGTGGGTAGTTATAACCTACCTATAAATGGGATATATAAGGTGGGATATCTTAGTTTCAAGGGAGGGTAGTTTCAAGGAAAACTTGCATATCCCCCAAAAAAGACATATCCCCATATGGTCTTGGGTATGGTCCCCCCCGCCCAAACCCTGCCGTTGCTTGGCCCCGTTCCGACGGGTGGTTTCCGAAATCCCTCCAAGGTGCTCCGCTCCATGCGTTTCGAAGGCTTCGGCGAATCCGTCTTGACAGCGCCGAAGGTCAGGGCGGACTGGGTGAGTTGCCTTGGAAGTCAGCAATGCCGTGCCTTGGTGTTTTGGGGTTTTAAAAAAATGGTGGGTTGTGGTTCAGGTGTTGGGGGGAAATCATTGGTATATAGGTTAAATATGTGATTATAGATACAATTTATTTATTTATATATATATATACTGGGTGGTGGTTTCAAATAGTTTTTATGTTCATCCCTATTTGGGGAAGATTCTCATTTTGACTAATATTTTTCAGATGGGTTGAAACCGCCAACTGGTATGATATTATGTCCTTTTGTGGGCAAAAAAAGGAAAATTGACAAGTTGAGAATTATTTTTTTTCAGTTAAAAATGGGTTTCAAATTGGAGGGTGTTTTTTGTTTTCAAACAATTTGGAGTTTGTTTGTCTATGGGTTAGAACTCCAGAGTTACCTATATTTAGTAAGGCCACATTTGGGATGCTACAAGTTGAACGTCCATTTTGTAACGATGGTTTTTTGGGGGCCCTTCTTGGTATTGGTGTTGTTGTTGTTGTTGTTGTTGTTGTTGTTGGTGTTGGTGTTGTTGTTGGTGTTGTGTTGTGTGTGTGTGTGTGTGTGTGTGTGTGTGTGTGTGTGTGTGTGTGTGTGTGTGTGTGTGTGTGTGTGTGTGTGTGTGTGTGTGTGTGTGTGTGTGTGTGTGTGTGTGTGTGTGTGTGTGTGTGTGTGTGTGTGTGTGTGTGTGTGTGTGTGTGTGTGTGTGTGTGTGTGTGTGTGTGTGTGTGTGTGTGTGTGTGTGTGTGTGTGTGTGTGTGTGTGTGTGTGTGTGTGTGTGTGTGTGTGTGTGTGTGTGTGTGTGTGTGTGTGTGTGTGTGTGTGTGTGTGTGTGTGTGTGTGTGTGTGTGTGTGTGTGTGTGTGTGTGTGTGTGTGTGTGTGTGTGTGTGTGTGTGTGTGTGTGTGTGTGTGTGTGTGTGTGTGTGTGTGTGTGTGTGTGTGTGTGTGTGTGTGTGTGTGTGTGTGTGTGTGTGTGTGTGTGTGTGTGTGTGTGTGTGTGTGTGTGTGTGTGTGTGTGTGTGTGTGTGTGTGTGTGTGTGTGTGTGTGTGTGTGTGTGTGTGTGTGTGTGTGTGTGTGTGTGTGTGTGTGTGTGTGTGTGTGTGTGTGTGTGTGTGTGTGTGTGTGTGTGTGTGTGTGTGTGTGTGTGTGTGTGTGTGTGTGTGTGTGTGTNGTTGTTGTTGTTGTTGTTGTTGTTGTTGTTGTTGTTGTTGGTGTTGGTGTTGGTGTTGGTGTTGGTGGTGTTGGTGTTGGTGTTGTTGTTGTGGTTGTTGTTGTTGTTGCTGTTGTTGTTGTTGTTGTTGTTGTTGTTGTCCAGTGCCGTTACAACCAACGGAATTCAGCCTGTTGTCCCAACCATCTGGACCGACCTGGTCGGCCTGTTGTCACACCAGGTTTACGCGGAAGGGACGTTCAGGCGTGCCATGCCTGGGGGGGCCCTGGGTGTTTCCTGGAAATGCGAAGCTCTGAAACGAAACCATAGAAAATATATACACGTTGCTTACTTTTGTTGCAATCTTGAAGAGCAAAACCGTAGAGGCTTCAGCAAACACATCATATAGTGTTGGTGATCATTTTCTTGCTCAAAAGAAATCTTTGAAGGCATTCCTTCCAAAGCCATGTTTTGTCGAATTCCCCACTACATACACCATTTTTCGCAGTGGTTCCATCACTGGTTCCTTCACACTCCAATTTGACTAAATCGTCTCTCTAGCCTCTGAGGGTCAACTTGATCAAAATACTGTTGATAACGGGATAACCTACCAACCTCAACCGATGAATCCCGGATTTCTGAACCATCAACAGTATCGCAGTGGTTCATGAAACAGTCTGTTTAACCAATACTTGGGTGGTATACATCACACTCCAAAATCTTCAAAAAGATCCACACCCATCTATATAAAGCTTTCAAAATATCCAAGACAACAAATCCATGGTCCGAGGCTTGTCCGCCCCAAAGTTTCGAGGCTTTTGAAGTTTTTTGAGGTCCCTTTTTTGGATCACATTCCGAGTTCAGCATTGACTAGTTTGGCGTGGCCCCTGTTTGATGCAATCCTCACCATCAGGTTTTGTTAACATTAGTTTAGGCTCGGGGATTCCGAAAAAAGAACCTTTAATTGCAATTGTTGGGAGGGGGACTTATATACCCAAAGTATATGTTGTTCTTGTAAATCCCATAGGATCCATGTATGATATATTTGCCTACATGGATTTTGATAGTAAGTGTAGGTAAATATACCATACACGGATGGTATGGGTATGTATATGTTTTTTGTAAATACCTTGGGGTAACACTTGCTTGTTTTGGGGGAAATTCAAGCTTGACACTGATATTGCTCATAGCTGGTTTTGTTTTCAATCATTCCCAAGATCAATGGAGTCCGGCCGAAAGCTTGTGATATTTTGAATTGAAACGCCATCAAGGATATCAACGAAACAAAATGAGAAAACGAGTGGTGTTTGTTTCAATTTGTTGTACCCTAACATGAATAACAAATGAAAATGATAATAATACACCAATATGATTCTCTAGTGTCTCTATGTTTTTTTTGTATGTTTCCCTTTTTTTGGGGCTCCCCTATTTTTTTTCTTTAAAGCCATAGCCATGACGGGTATCCTCCAGGGATTTCATGCGAAAAAACGCGCTGCCAGGTGAAGGAGTTTCGCTGCCCTCGTGGTACAGGACGCTATAAGGGCAGATTAACCGAAGGGTGCGACAGCCCAAAGGGGTTGCAGCGAAATGGGTGTTTCCAAAGATAGAAGTACCCCAAAATGGATGGTTTATAATGGAAAACCCTATCAAAATGGATGATTTGGGGGTACCACTATTTTCGGAAACACCTAAATGTGAGCAATGATCATTTCACATTGGTTGGTTGGGAAAAAACAGCCCATATATATATATATCCATGGGACTGGTATATTTAACGGAAATGGATGATGGTATGGGTAGGGGATTACACTTCCCAGTTCTGTAGGGATTATATGCATATATAAGCCATTTTAAGGATATTGAATTAACCAAACACTATAGTGGAAGGTCATAATAAGGGTTTTGAACGTTACTCATGTGGTCACGACACATGAATCTACCGAAGAAAAAGAAAAAGCATTTGACATGATGGAAAATCAGACGTTTCATTTGGGAAAAAGCTACAACCTGGCAGGTGTTATGTGTGTTGTTGGGGAGGGGATTTTTTTAGTCTACAATGATTCATGATTGACACTTTACACCATGTTGTGTTGAACAAGTGACCCACAAAGTCGGAGTTCTTTTTAGTAGTTTCTCAGTAGAGGACCAAAGGCATAAAATTTCATTGCCAATCACATTTTAGACAGAGCATATTGTTTTGGGACCGGTTGGCTTGAACTACATAGGAGGTATTAGGGGTTATACAATAGATAACGGTACCCCACAAAATGAGTGGCTTAGTTTTAAGTCATTTACAGGTTGTCATGATTTGTGGGGATGCTTGGTCATTTGAGGGACTACCTCTATTTTGGACAACAAACTAATACCGGTGTAGTTAAACCCCCTCCAGTTGTAAGTAAGATATAGTAAGATCATAACCCATATAATAGGGTTGTAACCCCAGTTACCCATGTATCAAGCCATTTATAAGGCTATAAGGGGCCCACCTCCTACCGGTGTAGTTAAGTTCAATGTATCCTGTATCCGCTGATTACCGAGGTGTTTGCCCTGTGCGACCGGAATGGTGCAAATTCTGGAGGATGCCAATGTATCTTGTGCAGCCTGTCCGAGTAATGCCTTGTGCTCTGCACAATATCTCCGTGCGTTTCCAGGTGCGAAACAACAACAACAACAACAACAGCAACAGCAACAGCAACAACAACCACAACCACAACCACAACCACAACCACAACCACAACCACAACCACAACCACAACCACCAAAAAAAAGAAAAATGACGATGGGTTGAGGGAGGGATGGCAATTTGTTTGTGTGTTGTGCTGGCGTGAGAGAAAAATCGGGCCTGAAGGGAGGTTGGTATGTTCATTCACCCAACGCAATACCTCGACCAACTTGTTGAAGAGTCTCCAGCTACTACTGCTGATGGTTCAGAAATCCCAAGACCAACCACCGTTTGGATGTATAAAATCCTGTAAATCATGGTAGATCAACTACCAAGCTCAACTGGTGAATCCAGGATTTGTAAACCATCAGCAGTATCATACATTATTTATGTTTGGTGTGCTTGCCACTATCCCCTTACCAGATCGACCAATCTGGTTGGTTGGTTGGTCCAACTTGGCAGGCTACATGGTGAGCCGCGACAACATCAGTCGTACCTATCACTGTCCAAACTCAATGGCCTGCTTGGGAGGAGCCGGCAATGGTTTCTCAGGGGGTGAACTTCATCGAACGGATGGAAATCAGCTTGGGATGATCCACGTGGAATCCATGGGAAGCTTCATAATGAGTTGGGGATTATATATATATATAATGTGATCTATATCCCGGAAGAGTGATTTTGTGGCATCCTCAACAAGGTTTTTTTTTCGAAAGTTCACTGTCGGGTACAAAGTACACCTACATGATGAGACTCAGTACCCACCCGCCCAAAGGCCAAACAAACCCCCTGGAGATCTTTTGATCATGTTAAATGATGAGGAGACAACGACCACACCGTGTGAGTTTTCACCAACGCTTCAGGAGATTTTCCAAATGAAACAAAAGCCATGTGCCGGAGCGGATATACAGGGCTTGGTTGTGTCCAATGCGATCCTCGGTCTGCATCATCCATCCATTCCGGTGCCCGTCACCGGTTTTCAGTAGGAGTATGGGGAGCATCTGTAAGGGTGAAATAACCCCCTGGAAAAACCCATGTGTAAGGCCATTTACAGGGGTTATAACATGTTATAACTCCATTTATGACGATCGTACGGGCTCACCTTGTTGTAGAAATTGGTATCATTTACCCAGAAATGATTAAATTTTGCGGCGAACCCAATGGTTTGTTTCCCCTTTGTCCTCATAATGATGATTCGGTGGACAATATCTGGTTGGCTTGTCAAGCAAACAATCCCTCTTGCTTTGGGACCCATGTTACCTATTCCTTCATCCACGATTGTGGAAGGGTACTTAAAGCAATCAGTTGGTATTGGCATTGGTATACCCAGCGATTCAATGTATGGTATATTATAACCTACATTTACCGTAGAAATCAACCAAAATTTAGGTAAATATACCATACATTGAGTGTCTGAAATATGCAAACAACCAACTTGTGCCAATGGCTTTTCTAAATGCAAACAACCAACTTGTGCCAATGGCTTTTCTAACTTTTAGCCAAAAAGATCGATGAACATTGATTTTAAAGGAGTCGATCTGTATGAATCAAAATTAAGGGAAATTGCTGCTTGGTGGTTTCAAACATTTTTTATGTTCACCCCGAAAATTGGGGAAGATGAACTCATTTTGACAAACATATTTTTCAAATGGGTTGGTTCAACCACCACCTAGATTGGGATCGCCAAAAAAGTTAGCTCACAAATTTGATACATTTTTCGTGTATTCCTGTATTCCACCTCATGAGGTGAAAATTTTCGCTACATTTTTGGGGTGATTCAATTTCTAGGTGGTGACAACTCAAACATTTTTTTATTGTTTATCCCGATCCCTGGGAAAATGATCCAATTTGACGAGCATATTTTTCATCACCAAGTAGGCTCACATTTCGTGTAATACAACAATTAATTCTGGGGTCGGACATTTTCGCCAAATGAACAGATACAACATGGGTGTCCCTGTCCCAATCTTAGGGGAATATGTAAACCGAACCTGGTGGAACCGACATTCTTTAAAAGGGGGTTCCGGGGTACAGGCAACTCGGAAAAGAAGAAACCTTCCTACAAATTCCGCAGTCCTGTGCAAGTGATAAGACTGAATGAATTCACCTGGATTAAACATCCATGGTTTTCTCATGGAGTTTTTGTTGTGTTTCCTTTTATTATTTGGGATGCCATGGGTCTTTCGCAATGATTTTCGGGTGTCTGGTGGATTGGCCTCTTTCATTTCAACTGTTGGCTGTTCTTCACCTCTTTGGGTGACCAAATTGAGGAAACGACTCATGGTAAATCAGATGAAGATATCCTTAGATGTGCGCAGTGTTCCAAAGAAAGGCCGGGTGGTGGTAGGAACTTCGTGGGTACCTGCGTGAGTGCAACAACCTCTTCAAGTGGGTGAATACAGTTGCCAAAGTAAGCTTGAGCTACCCTTCCACCCGAGAAAGGGCTTACAGCAGTATTCTGTGGTAAAACCTTGGGACACGGTGGTTAACAACCGCTTATTAAACCAGGCAGCACTTGCTAGTGGGGGCGACCTTGCTTTTAGGGAAGGTTGATACGTGAAGGGATGATCCAAAACTGCCTGGCATGCCACCCTGAATTTTCAGCGATGTTCTTGTTTTTTGTTGGATGTGGTTGTTTCCGTAATACCATACATATATACCTAAATAGCATCCATGGTTGCTTGGTATATTTACCTATACATTTACCATAGAAATCAACCATTCATGTAGGTAAATATACCAGGTTCCTCCCATGGATTGATGTTGGGAATACTTGATTTTGTCCCTTGGATTGGATGTTTTCAGCCTATGTTAAATGGTAAAGTCAGCCCAGATTCATCCGTGGTTGGCTAGAAATCTGGTGGTTGGCTCCATCTGTGCAGTTTTGTGCTTTTCGTCCCCAGATTGAAACCCAAGAAAAGTGGAATGAAATGAACATTTTAGGTTTGATTGTTGAGGTTTGGTTTAGCTGCTTGCTGCCATTGACAAATTTTAGAATACACCACCAACCACCACCACCACCACCGCCACCACAACAACAACAACAACAACAACACCAACAACAACAGTGGTGTTTAGTTTATACATGTTTTTCCACAACAGTACTAAGAATACGTGGTGGGTTTTTGTTCACACCAACGGGTTGGGCTGGCAACCTTCCATTGAGGTGGCTCCAAGCACTCCAGATCTCATGGCTTATTGTGAAGGAAACGGTCACGGGAACGGCGGTTGCAGACCTTATGGATTTGTTGTGAGGATCCAACAAACAAAAAGGTGGTTGTCTTCCAAATACTGTACAAAAGTGCTTATAATACTGTTGATGGAAGAAATCCTGCACCAGTTGGTAGATAGTTTACCAGTTGGTAGATAAAACCCTGTAACTAATGGGAAAAACTATCTACCAACTGGTGCAGGATGTCTTCCATCAACAGTAGTTACATAGTTTAAACTCATAAATTTGTTTTAGGATATTTTTAGGTATATGGATCCCTTAGGAGGGTTTTTTTGTTTTCATCCCCAAAGACTTTCAAAACGGCGGCCTTTTTAGGTCACTGTTTTTTTTGTACCACGTAAATGGGTATTTCTTTTCAGAAGATTTGGAAGAATGCTCTCCAGGAAACTATAACATACTGTATCCCACTTGGGGAAAAGGAAGATCTTCAAAAGTGCCGGCTGGTAGGGGATATGTCAGTTTTCAGTGGGTATGTGGTTGGATCCAAATCACAGCAACATCGCATCACGACTTCCTCTGCTGTTGAGAGGATTTGGGACCCACCAAAATTTGAGACTTCAGACACACCAACATTCTGGGATTTATTTAGTTGGTGATTTTTGTTACGCTTTATACCATGGGAATCATCACCATTTTTCACCACCATTTGCGAGAATAACGAGCAAATCCAAGAGGCTATGTCGGACCTGTAGTTTATGGCTTCAGATCCTCTTGAAACACGGAATGTCATGTGACATGTTATTTTTTTGATTCAATGTATATCTTTGTATTTTGATCAGTGGGTAGTTCTCCTACTCAGTTTTCTGTATGGATGTTGATGTACATATATGTATATAAATATATCTCTATATCAACATGCATTCATGTTGTTAACAACAGCATTTGAACGTCTTTGACTCAAGTTCTTGAGAGTAAGTTCACCATACTCAATCAAGGCCTTGATACCTTGATGAGGTCAGAGGTGAGGTTGCTGGTGGAAGTTTCATCCCCATATCATGGTATATATATATATATATATGAGCAATAAAAACACCTGGTTATTCAGGGTATAAATGGGAATGTACTACCCAGTTATGTGGTGATTATAAACAGCCATTTTTAAGGATCTTTGTTAAACAACCAGAAATGGAAAGTAAGACTCCCATAAATGGTCCAGTAAAATAGGGTAACTATTGACTGGGTTATAGCCCCAATAAGTGGAGTTAGAACCATAGTAGCAACTGCTACTTACAACTGGGTTTTCCGGGGCCCACGAGTTGTAGCATTTTTCAACCACCAACTTCGTGACGCAGGATGCCATAGTTTTTGGCATTGCTGGTGCTAGTTTGTTGGGAGACGCCATCGAGCAGAAACACAGCTGCTTGGCGTGTGTGCGAATGGCCCGTTGGAAAACAAGTTGAAGATTTCCGAATGCTTTTAGGAAAAGGCAATTTTTGTGTGTGTTTACTGATTTTCTTCGAAAGATATATTTTTCATGAGAATCTAAGTGTACACCCCCAAGAAATAAGTCCTTGATAAGGGATCATTAAGAGATTATAGTAGTTAATGACCCTTTAATAAAGCCCTATTCTTGGAGGGGTCGCATTTGGGTGGTACCCTTCCATTCCCATGATATGTCAAAAGCCAGTTGTCATATGTTTCTCCAACTGAATTCCTCAAACAATCAGCTTAGCTCGTATGTACAAAGACGTCCAAACAGCAACAGTTTTGGTGGGCCTCTAAAGATTGCGCGACGGTTATGATTTAAGAAAATCAAAGCTGCTGGGTGGAAATCCCAATTTTGGATGGGTTTTGGACCAACGAATCCTCCAAAACAAATGGCTGATGAATCCTGTTTTTGACAAGTGAAACTTCCCCTGATCCGTGCCAATTGTGATGAGCAGTCGTACCAAATAACGAGCAAATCAGCAAAGGGGGGGGTTGAGCACCAAGCAGTCCCCCATTTGTTTTTCCTTGCCGTTGGACCTAGTTGGTTCACAAACTTTGGGTTTTTAAGAACTCCTGGCGAATGTGTTTTGATTCACGTAAGGAGTGCGAAACTACAAACCTCAACGCGTGGGCATGTGTACTTAAAAAGGAAGGGATGGTACTGTTGATGGTTCAGAAATCCTGCGTTCACCAGTTGAGGTTTGGAAGTTTCTCCCATTATTTACAGGGTCCTTTACATCCCAGGTGGTTGTTTGGGATTTCTCAACCATCAACAGTAGTTCGTAAACTTCAATCCGCAGCAAATGATTCTAAACTTAAAAATCTAAAAGTAGGACAGAAAGCCAATTGTTTGGTTTTTGAGGGACCCTGATGTTTTTGTGAGACATCCAAAAAACCCTATGATATTGAGAGAGCGAATTAAGGAGCCAGGGTTGATGCATATTCCTACTAGATAAGGAGCTAAAGAACACCATAATCATCAAGATCACTGGATGGATGTTTCCGAAAATAATGGTACCCCCAAATCATCCAATTTAATAGGGTTTTCCATTATTTTCACCATCCATTTTGGGGTACCTCTACTTCTGGAAACACTCATTTTGAGGCAACATTTTGCTGAATCAGTTCATGGCCTTTGCGGTTGTGGCTGGATCCACTTTTTCCTCGACGATGAATACCAAGACGGTGAGAATCTGGAGTAGTCACTTCTCGTCTTCTCATTGTTGCTAACCCAAAGTGGGCCCCTATACCGGTGAAACACCCCCGATAAACGAACATGGAACCCCCCAAAAAATTGGTGGTTTCTTGGTTGCTATTGAGCTGAAGGGCCACTTGCAGCTAGAAGTAGGCAACTTATAGGTCCATTGAAAAGGGTGACAACACCAGTTACCCATTTTTCTGGCCATTCATAGGGGCCCCACAACTCTATTTATGACGATTGGCTAAGACCGCCCACGTTTGTATGGTATGGTTGGGTTTTGGAAACGAGGTTTTTCCGAAACAATTTTTTAGGTGTATCTCAAAAAATCCCCTAATGGCTAGAGGATCATCCCATTTAGTAAGTTGAGATGGAGAAATTTCTTGATTCTTTGCTTAACACACCTTAGGAATCGTCCCTTAATACCCGATTCACAGCCCCTTGGAGTTGATCGTGGGTTTTTTTTAATGTGACCCTAACTAAGAGTTAAACCCTGTAGCCGGGGACCTAAGTTTTGACTAGTTTGGGGGATGTCTTCATATGGGTGTTTCCTTAAATGGTGGTACCCCGAAAACACCCCAAAATGATTATTTTTAGTAGGAAAACCCATGGTTTTGTTGGGGAAACCCACCATTTTAGGAAACCCCCATATATCTCTACTACTTTTCTTCTAAGACTACCACCAGGTTCCCAAGATGATAGCAAGGCTTAGGGATGTTGGAGAAGGGGTCCCAGTTTTACACTGAAGTCAGTCATTTGGATGGCACTGGGCTCAAGTTTGGAATGGCAGTTATTTTTGTCATGAAAGGATCTACCCCCTGAAATCTAGCATATATACCCAAAATAGCCATGTTTGAAAGGAGATACATGCCCGCAAACCCATCATTTTTGTTATCTATGTGAGATTTTTGGGCGTATCTTTGAAGAACATCATAAGCAATCCCACGGCCTGAAATACTATATAATGGAAATGCGTTGAATTGCAAGGGTTAGAATAGACGGGGGTCATTATATAGGACCCATTTGGGGGGAATCAAACTTAAACAATAGAAATCTAGGGTGATTTTCAGCGATTTCCCTTCTTATAATGCATGGTTTGGGTTTGCAATATGGGTGATTCCGTAAATGGTGGTACTTTCCCCCCAAAATCATATATTTTAATAGAGTTTTCAATTATTTGCACCATCCATTTTGGATGTTTTGCCTATTTTTGGAAACACCCACATCCATGTCAATTACGACCTTTTTTTTGCAACAAAGTCAACTGATCACTTCCTCATGTTTTGTCTTGACCCCTGATAGAATTTTTTTCAAAGATCACCGATCATCGTCGGGCTTCATCCATCGATTGGGCTTGGATTGGAGCCGGAAGATGGCCAGCATTGGATTTTGTAGGAGAGGTAAGTTCAGTAGACAGATAGATAGATTGATAGATAGATGGATGGATAGATAGATAGATTGATAGATTGATTGATAGATAGATAGATAGATAGATAGGTTGATAGATTGATAGATTGATAGATTGATAGGTAGATAGATGCATAGTGTAGATGGATGGATGGTCTCCAGAGGGATAATATAGATCAATTCAGACAGATCGATAGTTTGATAGAATAAAGTATATGTTTGTAGTTGTTTACCGAAAACGTTTCATTTTCTTCTGAAACCTATACCTTTACCAGCCAACCACGCATCTCATGTTTGGCATTCTTTTTGGCACCTGAAACGAGGTCAAAATCTGGGTAGCTTTTGGTCTGAACTGCTACAATACGATGGAGGTCAGGGAGGGTTAAAATGATTAAAATCCTCCAATGCCAAGCCGCCGATTGTTATACCCAGATTACCCCGATGCTCAATGGGGCTGGCCTATTTACCTACAAAACTGGGTAGTTTTGGAGGTACATATACCATACATTGAGTGTTTGGGATAGTGAATTTCAAAGGAAGGACCAATTGATGAAGTCGGAATAACCAGTCGTGGAACCATCCAAGAAGCAAACGTTTCTCAGCTGGAGAGAAGGTGATGAAAATAACCGAGAGAGCCGGTCTCATATGCAAAGGTTTCACCCTTATATGTGGATGTTTCCTTAAATGGTGGTACCCCCAAATCACCCATTTTAATAGGGTTTTCCATTATAAACCATCCATTTTGGGATACCACCATTTCAGGAAACCCCCATATGTGGATGTGTGTGTCTGTGTTTTTCTTTGGCACACGATTGATTGATATGCTTCTTATTCCTCAAAGATTGAAGTGACTTGCAAGTCTTTGATGTTGTTCAGGGTATTGTATTACAAGATTTTATCACTCCTTTTTCAATAAGAATTAACAACATACATTATTTCATGATACAGGCGATCTTTGCCAATATCAACATTTTTCATGGCCCCCCAGTGTTCATTTCATCACTCAAAGTCTCAAGTGTTTTCAAAAACCATCCCTGAAACTAGCATAGCCGCTTAGCCCCTGAAAAATTGATGCTTGGAAGACGCTCCTTTCCCACTAAAAATGGTTTCTTTTTCAGAGGACATTGTTACCCTGCAGGGAACGATCACATATCCCACCCCACCAAAGGGGAAGTTCGGAAGATCATCTTCAAAGGTATATACCTTTGGGAGGGGGATATGTGATCGTTCCCAGGAGGGTAAAGTTCAGGGGAAGGTACGTGTTTCCACTATCCACACAGTTAAGTCACATCCAGCCGTTGTTCAATGGGATTTTTAGGGACCCCGCAATAATGGTACCCCTTTCCCATATTCCCATACCACTCCCATACGAAAGCCCTAAGGATATGGGAATGGTATGGGAATAGTATCTCCCATTATTGGGGGTCCCTGGAATCACCGTTGATTTGTGGTATTTTCGTCGGTTTTGTTGGACCTTGGGGAAAAAAGGCTCATCCTTGGAGTGTATTTTGGGCTATATGGGTCTTCCAAAGACAGACCTTTGGATGAGCATTTTGGACCGGGTGGTTGGTGGATGGTTGTTTAGTACAAGATATGGTGTTGAGTTTGGAAGGTGGTTTGTTTTAGTAAAACAGAAGGGTCATTTCGCTTCACCAACAAACCATTTGGAGCACGTGACCACGTGAACAGAGAAGTTTCATTTCAACCGAAAGAAGAATGGGAAATCTTAGGCCAGGCCTTTGGGATGTCTCGTAAATACCACTTGGATTTTTTTGTTTGAATATACCTGCGATAGGTCAAGTTGCATCACTATGTATTCATTGCTATGAAGCCGGTTGGTGGGTGTGGGAAATCTAAGTTTTCAATGGAACATCGTTGTTTTGGGGGATTTGGGTCCATGTGTCATGAGGATTTTGAGGATTACACCCCGGAAGATTAACGGCTGGAACCTAAAAGTCACCCGTTTATAAAGGAAAATCGTCTTCCAAACCTCCATGATTATGTTCCATGTTAATCTTCAAGGGTGTATACTTGCTTTAACTTTAAATGAAACGTGATTTGTTTGTTTCAGAAGAAATGTCACTCTTCAAGAATTTGTTGTGATTGGGCTGTTCAGAAACCTTCCCTACATTTCCTGTACTTGTTATTCCTTGTTCTTTTTTGTTAAGCTTCCCGACATCATGTTCGTCATTTCCGTGTCATATTCTTTTTGACTCCTTCACCCAAATTGGATTCCAAAACAAGACCTCCTTTTTCATTGACATGTTGTACCATGTTTTTACACACTCCCATCCAGCTATCAGGTAATCTTTGGGGCCCGGTGGTTTGGATTCCGATTGGATCCCCTTATGAAAGGGATTGTTACTCCCTAGAATCCCAAACCACCGGGCACCAAGGTTCACCAGTTAAGCATTTGTTGAAGCTAATAGTTCGCACCTGAAAATAGGCCCCAAAACCCCAAAAGGAAGCCGGATCCGTTTTTCACCAATGAAACCCGCAGCGATGTAAAACTCGGAGAAAATCCGCAGAATCCAACTGAGAGGCCCCTCGTTTTGTTGTTTTAGGGGATGAACGTAGGGGATGAAAAACTACCCAGTTATGTGGTGATGAATGAGAAGCCATTGTAAGTGATACCGTCATTAAACCACCCCCTAGGAATCAATCGTCATACTTCAGCATTTTCAGATGATTGGGGTGTTCAAATCACTTCAGCATAATACATTAGCGTTCTCAGAAGGTGATCAGATCATATTGGATCTCCATTAAAACAACCAGTATTTCATTCCCATAGGATCCTTGTATGGTATTGCATGGTGTATATATATATATATATTTACCTACATTCATGAAAACCCATAAAAAAAAACATGACCCAAACATGTAGGTTAAATATACCAGGCAACCATGGAACCTTTGGGATTGGAACGATCCGAGGTGTGGGGAAGTCATTTGATCAGTTCGATTACTCCAGCTTTGTTGATGCTCCTCTTTGCAGCTACTTGGTTGCTTGTTGTTTCCCTAAGAATCCAAACCCTTCCTTAGAGTGGTATTAAAGGGTGGGATCCAATCCCATCCTCAGGATATCTCAGGATAGTCCTGGATTCTTAGGGTTTTGAGGACTTTGAAGCCGGTGTTTCTTTGGGTGGTTAGGTGGTTCATCTAAGATTCTCATGTTGATGGTTTAGTTGATGCTTTATCTTTATGGAGTTGATGGTTACACAACCTGAATGAAGATAGCTAGCTGGAAAATGAAGTCTGAATGAAGATGTATTTCCTATTTCCCTAGGGATCCTGGCTCACCTTCGGAGAATGGTAATGGAACCTAAATACCTTGCTGCGGAGGTGATTATACACCCCAGTCGTCACCTGACATGGTGAGCCAGGATCCCTAGGGTTTGAAGATGGGGATATTCCAGCCAGCTATCTTAGTTTACCCGTGTCTGTAGCAATTTTTGGTGTGTGTTGGGCAGTCGCATCCGGTTGGAATGGGAATGTTGGGCCCTTGGCTTTATTGGTTAAGTTTGATTTGAAGGGAAAGGGCTTAGAGAGGTTGAAAGAGGTGTCAAATAGAAATACACCCTGGAAAATTGACATGGAACCCAAACATGGAGGTTTGGAAGATGATTTTCCTTTTGAAACAGGTGATTCTCAGGTTCCATGCTAAATTTCCAAGGTGTAAATGAATTGCCTTGACTTGAAAATTGGTTACTCTCAGCTTCGAAATGAAAAGTGGTAGGTTGGAAAAGAAACCCAGGTGTTTTCTTTTTGTTTTGTTGTGTTGCTACGAATCAATCATTGCAGTCGAAAAATCCACATTTGACATGGTGGAAGAATGCAAAGAACTGTTTCTCATTGATCTCTAGGAAGAACCTTCGGTGAAAGTAATATTATACAGAGATAAAAGGCATTGGGGAAACATTGCTGAGATTTCCTATAGTAGAAGCAGTTTTGTTTTCTCCCAATCATCCAGCTGTATGAAGAACTGCTGGTGCTCTTAATCAAACATCATGGAACTGGTTGATTTCAACCAGCTCAAGCAAGTAGAATAACCCAGCGAGTAGAAGCATGTTCAGTGGAACCAACTTATGTTCAACCAGATCAAGGAATCATAGCAGTTCGTCCAGTTCCATCAGTCTTATCAATGGAGTTTCCTGGGGGATTTAATAGGTGGTAGGTACCATATAACCCCCCCATTTGGCAGTATATACCACTTATATACCACTTATATATTGCCTATTGGGTGATCATATAATACCTACCACCTATTAAGGGAACCAGGAAACTCCATTGATAGTGCCCAAGGGATCCAATCACCTGAGAAAATCAGTGTCATGGAACCTAAGTGACCGTCCTGCGTGTTTCGTTTCGGTGATGAAGGACACCCCTCTTCACCTCATCATCTGAGAATCTGACGAAATGGACGCTTAGGGAAAAAAAAGCTACAGTAACTACCGGAAAGCATCGAAAGTGAAGGATGGCCGCCATCCCTGCTTGCAAAAATCATCCCACTTAGGATACGGGCTTAGTTATCACTGATCACCATTTATAGCCGCCATGAAGTTGGACCCCATTTGGGGTCCCACGTTACCTGGATCCGGAAAGGGGACGTTCCAACAACGATCCACCATGGTGTCCATGGGATGATCCTAGTTCCCCAGGTCGTGAAGGATATACCTTCCGCTTTGATCGTGGGCAGTAACTGTTTCTTGCCACGTACCTTGGAGGGAAGGTTTGTCAAACGGTTGGATGTGCCCCCCGATCCCAGCGGTTGGTTTCCCCCCCGTGGAATGGGACATTTTTATATTAAGGCCCGAAAAAAGGTGGGGATTAGGCCATGGGTTATAATTTTATAATCCACAAGAATCCATTACAAAACACCATGCCATCAATACCATGGGTACACGTACGTTAGGGGTACACCCGGTCCTTGTCCCTTGAGGAAGGACGACTCCCCTTCCTCACTTTTTCAGGGTAACACCCTCCCTGAAGGTAACAGCTTGCACCTGGAAATTGACGGACAAGAAAACTATGTTCATCTATTTTCCTTTTGGGTGTCGGCCTATTTTCAGAGATTATGTTAATTTTAAGGAGTGTATCTTGTGTTTCGAAGTGTGTACGGAAAAGTGCTTACCATGTGCTGGTGTTTCTTTACTAATCACGTCTGTTTTTGTTGCATTTCATACCACATGCCTGCGAGAAGCACAAACTGTTCATAGATACATATGATACATATGGGTGTTTCCTAAAATGGTGGTACCCAACAACCATGGTTTTTCCTACTAAAATTGATCATTTTGGGGTGTTTTGGGGGTACCACCATTTAAGGAAATACCCATATGAGCAACAGCATTTATTTACGTTGATGAAAATATGAATCATTGGTCTCACCGTGCAAAAACGAGATGGGGGGGGGGGACTCCAAACAACGAGATAGGGGACTTGATGTGCGTCGTGTTTATGAACATGTTGTTGTTCACTACTGTATCTAGATTCAACATAACGACGACAGCTGCTAGAATTCTGTTTTTGTAGAATCAAAAACAAGCAGACAAGGAAACAGGCAGATGGCCGACCAAGTGAGGCGGACCCCACCCTGACAAGATGCTCTGCGAACAGGATATTCGCATAACAGTTCCGGGAAACTGTTATGAACATAATTATATCCAATGGGAAAAAGACCGAAAAATCTAGAATCATGAAAAATGGTAGCAAAATGGTAAGAAGCAGGCGTAACATTGAAGAAACACGTGAAATCTGCGAAACAGCTTACTGGAATTTAGCAAAATGTGTAGAGAATTGAAAGGAAATGATCACATAATCGAAGAACCGCTGAAAACTGACAAGAAAATGTAGCAAAATGAAAGGAAAATACCAAATACTCCAGGAAAACATCCAAAAAAATATAGACAAAAAAAACATCGAGCCCTTTCAGTAACCCTGGTTATGTTGACGGTTTTTATATGGAAGAAATCAATCAACAGGAAGCAACATGATTCATGTAGGAAGATCAGTCTGTCATGTAGAAATGTTTTTGGAGTCCCATACCCATAGCATCCATGAGACTGGTATATTTACCTACTACTTTACCATAAAAATCAACAAAATACATTATATACTGTTGATGGAGGAAATCCTACACCACCTGGGATGTCAAAATTCCTTTAAATCATGGGATAAACTACCAAACTCAACTGGTGAGTTTCCCGGATTTCTGGTTGCCATCAACTTCGTATATAGATAAATATATACCTGGCAACCTTTTGATCCGTCAAACCAGGATATGTTTCTTCGCCTCCCCCACCTCCGAGGATTTTGGGGTGACTTGGGACGTTTCTTTGTATGCTATCGTATCGAGCCTGAGGTCACTTGGGGGTGGGGCTTCGGGGAAGGAGGGGAAGGTCAGCTCAGATGACAGTTCTGGAGGGATCAAAAATAGATCAAAATTCCATGACCCGTGACTCAGCCGGGCCAAGGGGATTTTGCAACCTTTTTTGGGGGGATTAGATATTTGGGAAAAATACACTGGATGGTGGTTTCACATATTTTTTATGTTCACCCCTATTTGGGGAAAAAATCCAATTTGACTAATATTTTTCAGATGGGTTGAAACCACCAACTAGTTTAGGAAAAATACATGTTTTAGACGACTTTTTATTTCATGGTCCTTTTAGATGGTTAAGATGAATTGAGATGTTTTGCTTATCTTTTGGTGGAAACAAAATTGGAAATCAGTGATTTCTCAGTTCATGATTCATAAGTTTGATGTCTTTTGTATATGTTTGTATGCCAAGCAAGAGTTGTGTATATATTATATACACATATATACATATATATATATATGGTTGTTTCCAAACGTTCCATTTGTTGGGTTGTTGAACCAGTACGCCACTCCTCGAAATATTGCCTTTGAATATGTCATGAGCATGACCAACGTGCTGAAGTTCAGAACATATCCTCGTTGAAAGTCAATTATACACAATTGCATTTGTATCATGTTTCCAATTTTTGCATACCGTTGCTATCGTTGACCTTTTTTGTTTCCACCCCGAACATTTAACATAGCCTCTGAAAAAATGGTAGTTGGAAGACAATCCTTTCCTATTTGGGATTCGGTAACTTTTCAGGGGCGAGCCGTTGATCTTCAGGAGGGTAAAACAAGCCCACATAGTCCTGAACCCTAGGGATCCTGGCTCACCTTATCAGATGGTGATGAGCTTTAGGGGTGTCCTGTACTTCATCACCTCTGCAGCACGCACCGCACCGCAACACGTTCGTCATTTAGGTGACCTAATGACAACCAAAGACATCAGGACATCGGAAATCGCCAGGGCTTTGTTTTTTGGCCAAGAAAAAACGTCCGCCTTTAAAAGCCTTCCTCCAGGGAGAAGGAGGACAACAGATGTGTCCATTTCTTCCTCCACAACCTTGGTGACTTGGACTTATGGGGCCCCCTATAAGTGGCCGACAACAAATAGGTAACCTGGGGTTATAACTTATAACCCCGAATAAGTGGAGTCAAACCCTACTTATGACTGGTGTTTGGGCCTACCTTGTAGGTGGGTGGTTTCAATTGTTTTTGTTTTTTTTAGCAAAAAAAATTGGGGGATGATCCAATAAGATTTGTTCAAAGGATTCTGTTGTTTCAGTCAGCGAAGTGTTGGGGAGCTTCAGGATTTTAGTGGGTGAGATTTTGAGATTACAAAGTAACAAATTCCTCGTTGAAAAAAAAAGATGGCAATTTTTGGGGAATTGGGATTTTTTTGCCGTGTGAATCAGTTCATGTCGAGAAGTACCAAACAGGGGATACCCTATAAAAATTCAATGCCTCAAAAGAAGATAAGTGTCCATTGAACACGTTCGGAGCTTTTTGACAATGTCTAGGTCTCCTAGATTTAAAGGTTGAACCACGGATACCATGTAGAACGAGGCATCACAAAATGGAGATCTTTTCAGAATTTTTTCTATCTATCTGTCTACTGTATCTACATGTTCTTAGGTATTTGATCCCATTTCTCGTCTTTGTTTCATGTTAAAACTAGGTGGTGGTTTCAATTTTTATTTTGCACCCCTACTTGGGGAAGATTCCCATTTTGACTAATATTTTTCAAAGCGGTTGGTTCAACCACCAACTAGAAAAAGTCTGTCTTTTTGAATGTTCATCATGGATGAAAATGCCAGGACCGTTTTTTTGGGATGCTTTGAGTCTCCCATCCTTTTGTAAAGATACCTAAAGTCATACCAAAAAAAAAGCACGGGCCGTCGCATCGGGAACGGTATGACGGGAAGATCCGGAAGAATAGGGTAACATGGAAGTCTGTTTACATATATATTTGTATATTAATGTGTGCTGTACAATATAATATATGTTATGTAAATCACAAATCATGGAGATAATCAATACAATCCAGACAAAGCATTTTCGGATTATAGTCATGAAATCATGATGGATAAGATCCTTTCCCAAACAAATGGGGGCCCTCCCGGAATCCCTCCAAAAAAAAAAGCTGCCAAAACAACCCTTTTCGCATCACTGGGGTTGTGAAGTCGTTGAGTTTTCGGCATTTGTCTGACCTTTTAGGCCTTCAGGGAGGTACAGTAATTGTTTGTTTTGAAGGGAATCCTACTGTTGATGGAAGAAATCCGGCTAACCAGTTGAGTTTGGTAGTTTATCCCATTATTTACAGGGTTTTTTGTACATCCCAGGTGGTGCAGGATTTCTTCCATCAACAGTATTAACCTTCATTATCCACAGGATTTCCCTTCCAAAGAAACAGCGGAATTCCTTCAGTTTTCGATCAAATGATGCAGCCACAAAAATCCCAAATTGATCTCCATCAACTATTGGATTACGACAGACAACTATGTATGGGAATCTATATGAAATGTACACCTTTCCCTTAAAAAGGAGTGGATTATGAGCCAACCTGGTTTATTCACCTTAAGATGGCCTTCTTGCAGGAAAATGATGTATTCTAGAGTTAGATACGAAACTGACATCTCCCACCTTTTCGGAAAAGGAAACTCATCTACTCAAAAGTGTTCCGGCTGCAAAGGGATATGGGTTTGAGTTCCCAGGAGGGTAGACTCAATCCCATTGAATCAAAGGTTGCCCCCGAAAAAAAACACGGAAACCGCAACTCCATTGTGAACCAGTGTTTAGGCAGGGCCAAGTCCATCCCATTGAATCCAAGCTTAATCCCATTTAATATTAATCTATGGAATGTTTGGATGTAGATCTCATTTACTCTTTCAACCACAGTTGTTCCCATTGAACCCAAGGTTATGGTTATTTTTCTTCCTGCTACTCTTTGTCTTGGTCATCTATGCCTGGCATCACACCGTCCATGTTTCAGCAGATGAGCGACATCGGGCACATGTGATCTACCTTATACGGGGTTATCAGCCTCAGTAGCGTGGTCGCACTTGTGAAAGGTGCCCCACAAAAAAGGGAGACAAGGACGGGCACTCTGAAATAAAAGTGAGCCACAAAAAAAAATCTGCAAATTTCAGAGTTTAGTAGTAGTGGAATCTTGCCGGCCGGTCATCTTGAAACATAGCTAATACTGTCGATGGTTCAGAAAGCCCAAGGCCAACCACCGTTTGGATGTATAAAATCCTGTAAAAAATGCTGTAAATCATGTCATAAACTAGCAAGCTCAATTGGTGAGTTTGCCGCATTTCTGAGCCATCAACTTAGTATGATTCGTACATTGTACCATTGATTTCTTCCCAAAGGAATCTGCCGATTCGGCAACTCTTGGGGAGTCGTCTTTTCCAGGGTGACTTTTTTCTCTTCGAAATGGTGACTGTCCCAAAGACTTTGTTGGTTCATTTTTTTTACCCTGAACATAGCTTGGGGAAACACAAAAAAAGCATCCTCCAATTTGATCCAAATAGTAGCCTGGGTAGGGCGGAATACATCCTAGAGGACTCGGTGGTGAACTTTGACTACCCCAGTCCATCTTTTCTTGGTGGATGTTGTTCTTTCAAAAACTATGGATGTGCCTTACTTCCCAAGCACCTAACATATCTATTCCCAATGACCTCCAGCGTTTGGAGATCAAAAAAAAAACGTTTATCTTTTTGCACCAGCGATGATTGCGGGGATGATTCTGTGTTGCTTTTCTCCCTCCACAAAGGTCATAGGTGTTTTCAGGATTTGTGAGTTGTGTTTGTTCAAAATTGAGTTGTTGGGGTTCCTCCGTAGTTTTTTGGGGTGTTACAACTCTGGTAAACTAACATAGCTGGCTGGAAAATGAGCCCGGATTGAAGAATGTATTTCCTATTGGTTTAGCTGGATATTCCATTGCTATGTTAGTTTACCAGAGGGCGTATGTTATGTTCACCATGTTTCACCGGTATTTGAGGAAGATTCACACGTTTATATGACAGATGTTAAAATGGATGGATGGGCTCGACCTGTCAAGTTAACCTTGACCTGTAAGTAGCTTGAAAATTGTCACAGAAGTTGGGAAACTACATTCCACAGAAAGCTCATATATGTAATTGTAGATGCAAACATGATATGTGCCATTTATTTGATATATGTATATATACATATATATGTCTCCAGCCGCCATATCCAAGCAGTGCCTTCATATCACTTCCAACTTCCAACTCGTAACCGAAACCTCAAAGATGGTTCGAACATATGAAGATAACATGACGTTATTTGTAAACATCCAAGAAATCTCCAACAGGACCCACTGAACGGACCCCGAAAAAACCTGAGCATCTAATAGCTCGACCGCGACTTCCGTAGGGGTCCATTGGGATTCGGTCCCATTCAATTTTTGATGGAAAACATCAACCTTTCATTCAAGAGTTCGCCCCCCAATGAACCCAACACTCACTCAAAACAACGGCCTCAGATTGAGGTATGCCTCCTTGGAATTGGAGCGTTTGGTGCGGAAGATGTTTTTACGTCTCTTCACCGCCTTGCTACCCGTAACGCTCTTTCCTGCCCTGCACATGGCAGGTAGGGATGGTGGAAGGAACATGGGCAGCGTGGATCTTCATGAAAATCGACGTTTTGGTTGGATTTTGTCGGACATTTCTTGGGTGAAGAATGGAATGCAATTATTAGAAGTAACGAAGAAATGATGTAACCCATATTATCATATGCTCCCTGGGAATATGTAGTAGATATTCCATACATGGAGCATCTCAGGAAATGAGATCGGATTCTTCTAAATGTCATTATTGTTTTCGTTTGGATCACTCAGGCGGCCAACCACTTGTGCTATACTGTTGTTATCCCTGCAACATATATGTACATATATGGAGAATACATATAATTACTGTATAATGTATAGAATCTATATGTGTGGTGTGTTGGTTATATATGTTTATATTTGCATATTTTTTTGCAGTCTACCAAAATTGCTACTGATGTCGATTTCGGAACTCCCACTTCATGTTCTTCCCGGTTGGTGATGGAGTTGAACTCCTCCAGATTGATTTATGAAGATTATGAAGGGAAGAAGATTGAGAATGTACATACATAATTGGAAGATTTATAAGGGTCATTGTTAGATACATGTATTTACAATTGTGGCATGTTCCATGCATTTTCTAGATTTGCAAAAGGTATAAGTTTTCAAAAAATGCAAAATAAAACGGCATAGTGATCTTCCAGAGCTAGTTTTATGCTATTGTTGTTTTGGTTTTCTCAGAAAAGAACCGGGAGCGACACACCGCACCCATTTCCGGGAACTAGAATGGAATCTGAACACCTTTTTGTTTTTGCCAATGATGAGCAAGGACACTGTTCAGGCCCTTTAACGTGCACACTTACTTTTTTGAAGGGCTTCAGAACTGCAAACTGCGCTGACGGTTTCATACAGTTTTATTGAAGTCTTAACCTGATTTGGAGAAGATTTCAAATTTGATTCCATATGGGTGGCTTAACCAATGTGAAATTGGGGGGTTTACATGTCATGTCTGTTATATAACCCTGCGCAAGTGGTGATATTCCCATTTCATTGGGATGTTCTGTTAGATATGAGATGAAATTGTAACTTAACCACCAGCAAGACATAGTTTGGAGCACAGCCAAATGAACTACTGTAGGTATATATTTATATATACATATACTTGTAGCACCTTAGTTATTTTTAATGAATTGTCCTTCTCCCCCACCGTATTTAAAGGTTCAAACAAAAAATTCATCAAACACGGGGTTGATTTGTTTCAGGCCAGCTACCATCTTACAGGCACACCCCAACGGGTGATTGCCACAAATGGTCCCTTAGGAAGCCTGCTTGCTGCTGCAGCGGGCGTGCTTAAGACGATGCCCGAGAGTACTCTTACGCAAGCGATCTCTCTGGTATCCAAGGGCGTGGGACAACCAGCACTAGCATCCGCGAGCGCATTATGGGCCGCATCTCTGCAGGGACAGGCAGTCGCAGCTATGGCGGCAAATGCTGACCTCACAGGCCCCTCCATGGCCTCAGCTGGAGAGGGTTCCGGCGTCGCCACTCGACGGCGAGGGCGAGTAGCACGCCGGTAATGCGTGTATTGAAAGCAAACCCAAGAAGCATGGCTTTTCCTTGGTGACAGCCCTGTTATTCTGGACGACTTGATTTTCTCTAGGAGGAGAAGATCGCACAACGATCACAATGTTGCACGTTTGATGAACCGGAACGGTTTTTTCTAAGACTACTGTCTGTGCGACTCACCCTTCGGAACAGATGCACACTAGCCACGAGAAGGATGAGGTCAGTTCACTACTTCCTGGAAAATTAACGGCTGGAACTTAAAAAGGAAGATCATCTGAACCAAACCTCTATTTTTGGCGTTCAACATGTTAATGTTCCAGAGTGTAATGTTGATGAATGATGCAAGTTTCCTACAAGTTTGTTGAAAAAATGCCTTGGCGATGAGCAAAAGGAGCCAAGGGATGCAGCACATGTTCCATGGCTATCTTTTAACGGGGGGCATCATGTTCACTCGGAACTGTGGGCCGAGACGAGCAAAAAACAAAACAAAATCGTTGGAGCAGGCGATACCTTGGTCTTACTCTTTGCATGGATTCTACATTTGCACCTGGCACCATATCAGACTTTTGGCCCCGAGATTGTTGTTTATTTTTTTTCGTTAAAAAAAAATCATCACCAACGTTTTGATCTGGGAACTTGGTGGCAGTTTGGTGGATGGTTTTACGGATTGTATCATAATCACAAGTCAAACAATATTTGGGAGAATATCATTTGGAACTTTTTCCAAGCATCAAGCAAGCAGATCCAAGTAATTTGGAGCACTACAAGTTGAATGTGTTTCCCGTAAAGACCAGTGTTTTTGTAGGGTGGTTAATAGAATAATAGAATCAATGATTATCAGGGGACTTGTCTCTTAATGGTCTTTGACTTCCTGGGTTGATATGAAGGTTCAGTTCATGACGATTAAAAAATAAAGAAATTGGCAATTTATAAGATGGGCACCAAAATACCGGATTCTCACCTCCTATTTGTTATTTTTTAGACTCAGAAATCTTAAACCATTTGTGTTGGAAACCTTTGAAAGAAGGTCCCCAGCGGCTTTGTTGGCGGGCAAAGATGAAACCAACCCTCTTCCAAAGACGTCGAAAGACGGTCAATGACTACATCATCTTAGATACACCCCTGAAGTTTAAAATAGCCCCTGCAAAATGATGGTTGGAAGTTTACTTTCGTTTGGGATGGCTTAATTTCAGGGACTCTGTTAAAACTTCCAGGGAGTGGGTCTTAAACCTGAGATAGATAGCCCAAATGAGGCACCATTTCTGTTGGTGAAGAGTGGATATGGTAAAAAAAATCTGGTAGGACCGTTGTTGGGATTGATCGTGGACCCATGTATTTGGAAAATGGTTGATCGGTACTAGTAGCAACTTTTTTCAGTTTGAAGTCTTCAAATGCCACAACTTAAGCTGGACAATGGTGGTTGCATCTCCTATATTCTCAAGCATCCAGACAAACTTGCTTTCAGGAAAGCCAAATGGAATTGGACGGAAGCTTTTCTATTGACCACAGCACTCTTGATGACGATCCTCTCCAACTGTATGATTGCCAATGATTCACACTGGGGACACTCCGCCGCTCGCCGCACTTAAAGAGTTGAATCATCTCTATGCTGGTTCCGAGTGATGAGCAAACCAGCAAAGAATAACAAGTTCTAATTTTCCAGACACATATTGATGAGCAAAGGGAAAGCAACTGGTTGAGGGGTTGAAGCATTGGCATACTACGAATCATGACCTATACCATCCATCTATGTGGCATGTTTACCAACATTTGGTTGTTTTTTTGTGGTAAATTGATAAATTAGTAGGTCAATACGGATGCGAATTTGAGGTTACTCAGCCTGGATTTTCCCATGCCTTGAGATGCTACGTCGATAGTGATTCGTAATTAAGTGATGACATGTAGACCTGGTCGAATCACGGTTTTGAGAGCTACCCTAAAACCTGAAATAGTTGTTTTTTTCGGGGTTTTGGAAGAGCAAGAATTGTGTTATCTCTACCTTTTATATATTCATTTCCTAAGTGTACACCGCCACTACTTTTGTTTGTAAAAGCTTAATCCTGCAACAAATTATGGGTCCCATGACTTGTTTTAGCCCACCAAACGAAGAGATCTGCTGCTGGTGTTATATCTCTCTTTGCTGGGCGCCGGAGGTGCTGACACAGTACATCCTTTTCGTGGTGATCCTGTCCTTGATGTTCGGAAGCTCGCTGCTGATGGCCGGAGCATTTCTAGTACAAGTTCATCATGAGAGGTTTCTTTGGGCCGGATACACTCCAGTAATCAAAAAAACTAATTAAAACTTCCTGGGCTGTTCACCGCCAATCCTAATCCCCCAGCGGATTGCGGATTAGGGGGCTTACCGATTGCCTCCGCTTGGGGGATTGCGGATTAAGGTTTTCCAGGTAGGTCTTGTTTGGGCATTCTTAGGTTTTGTTTTTCAGGTTTCTTGCTGCGCTTCTTTGAAGACATGAGGCCGGAGAGCGGTTTTGGTTCTTTGTCTTCCTTTTCTGCTTCTTTGCTTCTCTTCCTTTATATCTGCCCAGGTGACAGAAAGAATAACCCCCAAACTTCTGTTCGGCTTCCAAAATAGCAATTCTGGGTTATTTGGGCGCGTTCATTTTCCCCAATCATTGCCTTCCTTTTCTGCTTCTTTGCTTCTCTTCCTTTATATCTGCCCAGGTGACAGAAAGAATAACCCCCAAACTTCTGTTCGGCTTCCAAAATAGCAATTCTGGGGTTATTTGGGCGCGTTCATTTTCCCCAATCATTGCCTTCCTTTTCTGCTTCTTTGCTTCTCTTCCTTTATATCTGCCCAGGTGACAGAAAGAATAACCCCCAAACTTCTGTTCGGCTTCCAAAATAGCAATTCTGGGGTTATTTGGGCGCGTTCATTTTCCCCAATCATTGCCTTCCTTTTCTGCTTCTTTGCTTCTCTTCCTTTATATCTGCCCAGGTGACAGAAAGAATAACCCCCAAACTTCTGTTCGGCTTCCAAAATAGCAATTCTGGGGTTATTTGGGCGCGTTCATTTTCCCCAATCATTGCCTTCCTTTTCTGCTTCTTTGCTTCTCTTCCTTTATATCTGCCCAGGTGACAGAAAGAATAACCCCCAAACTTCTGTTCGGCTTCCAAAATAGCAATTCTGGGGTTATTTGGGCGCGTTCATTTTCCCCAATCATTGCCTTCCTTTTCTGCTTCTTTGCTTCTCTTCCTTTATATCTGCCCAGGTGACAGAAAGAATAACCCCCAAATTGCCTTCCTTTTCTGCTTCTTTGTTTCTCTTCCTTTATATCTGCCCAGCTGACAGAAAGAATAACCCCCAAATTGGTCGTAATCCACCGGATTGCGGATTAGACGGATTGGCCCCCAAAACGCGGATTGCACGGATTAGGATTAGGATTGGCCACGTAGTGATTTTGAAGTGCCCTAATCTAACAGAGCAATGGAAAATGGACCCTTTGAAGATGTATTTCCTATTAAAAATGGGGATATGTCATTGCTATGTTAGTTTACCAGAGGGTTTTTTTGGGGGGGGATGAGTTGGGGTAGGGAGATGTGTTTCGAGGGGGGCGGGTCGTTGGCATGCGTTTCTTTTTTTTTGAGGGTTGTTGGCTTGATGGAAAAGTTTCCTAAAAAAATGGGAAGTTGGAAAGTTCTTGGGCCCCAGTACCAATTTTTGGGGGATTCAAACAAGCAGCAAACATATGGTGATTTTTGAGGGATTTCCCTTCAACAAATGCATTGTTAGTTTGTTTGGGTTGGAAGACCTGACTCCATGACCCAACAAACCTCATCCAGGTTGCATTGCTGGTTGAAGTACCCCAATTTCTTCAACTTTAGGCTTCCCATTTCAGTGGTCAAGCAATTTGGTTTAAGGACAGACACCTCTCAGGCCCATGGTCCGGAAAACCATGACTACGGGAGTGTTTTTTTCTGGAATCCTATGGGAGAAAAGTATCACATGGGTAGTGAAGACAGTTTTTATTTAAGCCATCAAAAGTCAATCTATGTGGGTGGTTTCAAGGATTTTTATCTTCATCCCCGGGGAAATGATCCAATTTGACGAAACATATTTTTTCAAATTGGGTTGGTTAACCACCAATTAGATGAAACAGGTTTGGGCAGGAAATGGTTGCAGCCATTGCTCCTGGTCTTGGTTATCCTGTCATCCCCCCAGGTTTGCGACACAGAAAGGTGGCGATGAAGACGTGCAGCAAGATTGAACGCAGCGAAAAGATTGGATAAAAAGATCTCACGGTTTTTGGTTGGAAATCTTTGTAGCTATTGGGGTTCTATCCAAAGGCAGTGGGGGTAGGCTAAGATTCCAGAAAAGGTGCCAGAATTTGTAGGGTTCTATTTGGATGCAGATAGGAGGTTTGTTGCAGATTGTTTGAGACATGATCCTTCTATGATGATGAAGATATCCTGAATGAAATTCGCCTGTTGTGAAGGGTCGGAATCTTGCGGCAGAGTGTAACATACAGCCTGAACATGATTCTTGCAACAACAATCCAAAATCAATCTCCAGTTTTTCCAGTTTTGGAAGCTTCTTTCAAGGGATGTATTGCCAGTGAAGTTCCTCGTTTCTTTGGGAAGAACATAGTGCAGGTCAGACATGACTAAGTTCATGGTTATACGTTGATGGCATTTCTTCATAGTTTGAGGTTTCCTGCGAAGTATCAATGGATTATTCTGTTTCCGGGAAGAAGTGGCAAGGAATATATTATAACCCGCTAGAGGGCAATATAAACCTGGTATATAAGCGGTATATACTGCCAATTGGGCAATTATATAAGTATAAATATATACGCTACCTATCACTTTTTACAAGAACCTGAAAATTATGTTGAAACTATGCAGGATTTGTTTGCCGGGGTGACAGCCAGAAGTCATTCCTGCATAAGACACCAACCCAAACAATGCAGTATTTTGCGACAAACATCCCCTGAGAATTACCATCAATGTGCACCATATTGCAAATGATCCACTCCAAAATGGATGGCCGTGAATGATATATTGTAGCCGGATGAAGATACACCATCAACCAAACTCATCTTGGTGGTGGTTTGAAATGTGTTTCTTATGATCATCCCCCATTTGGGGGAAATAATCCAATTTGACAAGCACATTTTTCATATAGTTGAAACCACATGAAAAATATGAAAAAAAAACTGGGCAACCTTTGGTCTGCTGGACATGCCCCCGGTTTGGCCGGTTTTTTCTAACCAACAACTTGAAGGACGTTTCCAGTTGGTATCAATCAAACTCCTTGTTCTCAAGCCTACGTTTTGCAGGACACTGAGCGAACTGAGCGTGCTCTTCGCATGCTGAGTGCTGGGTGCGAGGAGGAGGTAGGGGCCCTTAGGGCAGGAAAGGAAAGGAAATAAGGAAATGGCATCCAACGATGAACCGTTTTCATCAACTGGGGAGACCAATGAATTGCATCCTTCACGTTATATCATGTTATATTTTTAAAATACATATATATATATATATATACATTATTTATGATATACATAAAATATATATATATATATTATTTATGATATATATATATATATACACGTAATATTTGATATATATATATAATATCTATATATATATATGTGTGTGTGTACCCTCCCTGAAACTAACATAGCATCTGAAGATGGATGGTTGGGAGGCTACTTTCTTTTTGTGATGGCCTATTTTCAGGGGCGAACTGTTACTTTCAGGGAGGGTAGTCAATGGTTAGTGCAGTTAAGTCGGATTTTGATAGGACTAGCACTATGATTTACCTGAGCAATAAAAAAAAACTGGTTGTTTAGGTTGTATTAATCGCCTATACTACCCAATTATATGGGGATTTTAATAAGCCAATATAAGGATCCCTGTAAACCAACCAGTATAATGGAAAGTAGAAGGGTTTTTTTTCGTAGCTCCCCTGAATCGGAAGAGACATCTAACGACTAGGTTAATGAATTCGTACAACTCAACTGATCCCTTGTTTTGGGATGGAATTTGGACTGTATCTTGGAGAGTTTCTGAAAAAAACGAGCCCCCAAAATGTATCATGTTTCAGCAGATTCCTTTCGGGTACCCCATCAACTGTCGATGAAAAATGTCAGATCCACTCAGGCCCCTGCACCACATCCTTTACTGCAGCAGGCGCCGCCTTTTTTCCGTAGATTTTTTCAGGGTCACGGATTGGCGCGGTTTGACGACAAACCAAGGAGATGCTTAGGGGACAAAACTGGTCCAATTTTGAAACGATTTGTGGTACTTTTTTGACTTGATCAATCAGCCCCTCTTTGGAGAGGGGTCTCACTAAAGTGCCCAATTTTGGGGGGGCATCAAACAAGCAGCAAATGTATGGTAAGTGTGAGGGATTTCCCTTTTCCAAACAAATGCATTGTTTGGGTTGGTGTCTGATAAATGATCCCTGTTGGATGATCCCTGTAATTCATGGGTTCTTATCCCCCTGAAAAAACTAACTTATCCCACCTTAGGAAAAGGAACAACATCTTCAAAAGTGCCGGCTGGTAGGGGATATATGTTAGTTCCCTGAAGGGTAGGTTTCCCCTTAAATATGTATATATATATATATATTATTTTTTTTTGACACGCAACACGGGAACATATATATACCTAGAACCCCAACGACCTCTATTTTTAAAGGTCAACCTCCCCAAAACAAAAACCTAAACTCCAATCAAAACAAGGGGCCCAAATCATTTGGGTTCAACCGGTATATATACCCAACTCCCAGGTCGCTCCCCTCACCGTTGATGTGTGTAGTCAACCCAGGTGGTTCGTTGTATGCGAACACCTGGAGATTGGAGGTGAAGACTGGGCGGTTTCGGGGGAGGGGGGGGAAACGGCGTTCAGGGAAGGATGTTTCGGGGTTGGTTATGTTCTAGGTGGTGGTTTCAGATTTTTTATTATTTTCCCCCCTAGTTGGGGAAGATTTCGAATTTGACTATTATTTTTCAGATGGGTTGAAACCACCAACCAGTGTTGGCTGACATTGTTAACGGCCCGCATGTGTTTTTTTGGGTAACAAACAGTTCGTTCTAGTTGAGTGTGGGTGGTTTTTTTCCATGGATTTTTATTTGGCATTATACTGTATACGTCTTTTGTGATGGATTTGTTGTAAACCAGACATTGGCTTGATGCTCGGTATTCTGTCAATAACGATTATGATTGATCTTATGAACCTGAAGTTTTGCCTAGATTTGGTTAAAATGCTTAGTAACTTCCCGTAGCCATCATTGTTATAGGCAGTACCTTTGATCTTTTTCAGGCCTCAAAAAATGGTTCAATTCTTTCAAAAACTGAATGAGACCTTACCAACAGTCCCTTAAATTGCAAGAGCTATTCGATACTCAGGGTTTTGGTCCGTGGACCGTGGATCCTGTTGGAGATTTCTTGGATCAATTCCTTCAAAATCTTGGGACGAAGCTCCACCAGACATCATGGTGGCCCGTCAGTCTAGGCAAATTCTAGCGATTTTCGCTTCTTGGTCACCCCTTACATGGTGGTGATGTTTTTAAAAGAATTCCCACCCCCAAAAAAATATATATCTGTGTTCAGGTTTAGGGATTCCATGAAAATTTGCCGGTCGATAGGGAGCACAGGATGAAGAAGTTAAGCAAAATACGCAGATGTCAGATGTTCTTAGCGATTGCATTGTTTTTTTAAATTGTTCGGCAATTTGTTGTATTCAGGAAACTTCTAGACACAATCTGTGGGGGGGAGGGTGGAATTTGCATACTTATTTGCTGAGTTTTTGCCCACTATTTGCATCCAAAGATGAAACTGTGCATGGATGATCGGACAGCATCATGATCAAATGTACAAATTCCTATTCGACTTTGGGGGCTCTTTTGCTGAATCCTCTCCGCCAATGTTTGATGAACAAAAAGGTGTCCTTTGCCAAGTGCAGCACTACGTTTGGCAGGCGAGTCCCGTGATAGTCCCTTTCCATGAGCTGAATGGACCATGTGTTACCGTAAGGTCAAAATAGATGGCACAGATACCAAAAAATAGGTTAGTAAAGGGTCCTTATAAACCAATAAGTAGGGACTGTGCCATCTACTTTTCTACTACTGTAGAGGTTGATACTGAGACATGGGAAGATTTTTTGTTGTTGGTGATTGTTTGCGTCCGAATCATGGTAAATCACCAGTTGGAAAAGATGTAGTTGCTTCGCCATGCTTCACCCATCTTTTTTCGCCGATCTAGCTTTTTTGCTTTCTTTTGTCCAGCTCCGTAAGAATCGCAGCAATTTTGCATGGAATTTGCAACTCTCGATCAGGAAGTATCACCCTCGACCAGAAGTTTGTGGGAATTAAATAAAAACATAAGCTCATTGTCCTCAATGGAAACAGGACAGATCCAACAACAAACACGAAGCAACGATAATGATATCACCGTACTTGAGACTGACATGAATCCACACGAATCCCTGAGAATATCCTCAAGATTCCACTCAAATATGTTTGTTTAGTGATTAGTACTTGCCACTAGTACCCTGGTAGCAGTGTAATTTTCCACCTGTTTGGACCTTGGGAATCCCGAGCTGAACTTGTTGAGGCCTCTTGGTACAACTACCATCTGCTCGTTTTGCAGATGCTCTACTTGAAGCTGGCCTTTTGGGAGCCCGAATCTGAGTGACCTCAGGAGTTCCAGGTGTTTTCTTTTCGAAAGAAATCAATGGGCTGATGATTTGATCTAGGTGTTGGTTTCAAACATTTCTAGATATTTCTACCATCAAAAGTCAATCTAGGTGGTGGTTTCAAAGATTTTTTTTTGTTCACCCCTACTTGGGAAATTTGATAAATTTGACAAGTTGACTAATATGTTTGATGTGGGTTGAAACCACTAACTAGTGATAATCTATGATGATAGTTACTATACGAATCACTATGATATGTTTATTGTTATTATAGATATACTATCATTTTGATAGAACAACATCTGAATATGCACTGGCAAAAAACCTACCATTGTTTGCTTCAGCCGTGGCTTTCTTTTAATTGGTTGATACGAAGAAATACACTTTAAATCATAAACAATTCCACGTGACCTTTTTTGAACTCCATCTATTACATTGGATTGTGCCACCTTCCCCTGGAATTTTGGCCACGGCTCTAATTTGGCCCACTAAGTCTGGATGGGGGATATGCCGGAGCTTGTTGGTTTTTTTCTGGTTGAAATGAAGACATCAAGGGTACTGTCTATAGCCACATCTTTGACACTTCGGAAGATTTAGTGCTTGTTTTTTTGGATTATCTAGGCCACATGCAGGCCACATGGTGGAAGATGTTCAGTTGGTGTTCTTTGGCTCAACTCATCTTTGAGAAAGTGCGAGTGAATGTTCGTGTTTTGTCATCTTTCTCAACGCATATTTGTGTTGGTGATGATCCCGTTTCATAGGTTGTGTTTTTCCTAGCATTAAATGTGCTAGGGTCTAACTTCCCATTTGTCCCCTGTGTTATCTGATGGTCATCAACGGTAGGGGTTTGATGACAGGGTGATAAGGATTCGGATTCCCGGTTAAGGGTGTGATGACCATCCTCAATATGCCCACCAGTATACCTAGGTATACCTAGACTTGTTGTCATGTTCGTATCTTTCAGCCATTGTCAGTCTTTGCATCCAGGCGTTGCATTCGACGTTGGTGGATGCTTATGCACCAACACAGGTTCGGGGTCGAAAACAACATCGAGGTAAGTATGTGGACAGCTTTGTTGTGTAAGAAAGAAAAGTACCCTCCTAAAGTTTATCATGGAACCTGAAAATGGCACCCTGGAATAGGAGATTCCTTTTGGAAACCATCATTTATAGGTTCCATATTAAACTTGGGGAGTGTAGTGCAAGCATGAAACTGGCAGGCTATCAACAGGAGCGCAATAACATTTTCCTTTGTCCTTTCAGCTCTTTTGCTGGTTCCCTTCTTGGAAGCCTATGGAGAAAAGTATCACAGGGTGGTGAAGACAGTTTTTGTTAGTCATCAAAAGTCAATCTAGGTGGTGGTTTCAAAGATTTTTTTCACCCCTAGTTGGGGAATGATCCATTTGAGTAATATATTTTTCAGATGGGTTGGTTCAACCACCAACCAGTCAATGATTTTGGGAATCTCAAAGGGTCGTCACGTTGTCCAAAGGGTGGGGTGGATCAGACCTCAATGTGCCCCGATTCAATTTCCGCAACGGACCGCCCCCCATTTCGGAAAGCCTATCAAATTTATCGGACCGACGGATTTGGTGAACCCCCCCCGGCCCCAAAGTTTCAGGAAACATACATACCCCGAAAGTTAAAAAATCCAGCGAAGTTGCGAAGGTGAAAATCAAGGGTCCAGTTGGGTTCGCACGGAAGAAATTTCCCGGAAAAGTGGCCTCGGAGGATGGGCCTCCACTTAGGAAGTGGTTTCCTGGTTGGTTGGGGCCTAGAAACCAGTTAGAACTCGAGTATAACCAGGGTATACCTCAACTTAGGGGGATGGTTCCTAACCATGTTAGGAGCAACCACTTACTGAGCGAGCAGTGATGAAAAAAACCCTGCTTGTTTGATCTTGTTGGCTGTCTATAGGGTGTTATACTAACCAGCTATATAGGATTTTAGCAAGCCATTTGATAAGAATCCTTATGTACCAATCAGTACAATGGAATGTCCTTTCAGGTGGGCCCCTACTAGTTATAAATGGAGTTATAATCCCTATATATAAGTGACATTGTAACTGGGTAACTGGGGTTATAAGTTATAACCAATGGTTGTTTCTGGTTCCCTTAATAGGTGGGATCAGTGATATATAATCACCCAATTGGCAGTATATACATACCACTTATATACCACAAAAATTACCTACCACCTATTAAGGGAACCAGGAAACTATTGATATAACCCTACCCTATCACTGGTCGACGGCGGCTCAGGTCCGCCGTGACGCCGCATGGACCTTGGCCAATCTCGCTGCTGGCACCCTTTCCCAGGTGAGGTTTTGTACCGACATGAGGCTGTGATTTCCATAACAATGGAATATAGAAAAAATGCAAGTGCCTACCTTTGATGTTTGATGTTGTAAATATATACCAGGTGATTCAAAGTGACCTTTTCATCCCCTAAGTGGAGGTCACTTAACCTTTCCAAAAGGTCACTTAACCATCCCAAAAAGGGTCACTTTGAATCACCAGGTACATCAAAATACATCAAATATGCGGCATTGGCATCACATGTTTTTTTGGGCAACTGACGGTTACTCGTGGATGGCTTGGATTCTTTGAAGTTGAATACGAAATCCTTCAATTTAGATGTAGCACGTGAAAGCTTGATATGTTTTCAATATTGCTTCAATTTTATTGAATTGGAATCATGGATAACAATACATCCTATGAAAAGACTAGGAAACACTGTGAGAATACAGTCATCCTCAAAGTTGTTTCTGCGTTCTGAATTGACGGGTTTGTTGTTCACAGATGGTTTTCTTTCACCAATCTATTCGTGTGTTTGCTTGTTCATATCTCCAAAAAATCTCTTTAGTTCACATTTTACAGTCACTGCGCTAGACAAAAAAACAACACGTAAGTTAATTTAAGGCTCAATCGAATACCCCCCCAAAGTTTAACAGCTCGCCCCTGAAAAATGGTGGGAAAGGAAGACGATGCGTTTCCTATTAAGGCCAGGTAACTTTTCAGGGGTAAACTCGCTGTGAAACTTCCGGAGGGTCGTCCAAATTTTGGTGCATCTTGAGGGGCGAGAAGAATCTCGGACGGTTGAAACAACGTCCCATCCGGAGAAAATTTCGAGGCCGAACGCCTCGCTGAGCAGCCTGGTTTAGTTGAAGCTCTTTGTGATCAGCAGCTAGGACCCGAGGTGCCTTGAACTGGGAAGGAGGAGTTGGCAGTTGGCAGTGGAAAAGTGGGGTTTTTCGAATGGAATGTTTAAAAGCTCCCCGAAAAAATAACATAGGCCTGACTCTTTTTAAAGGCAATTTTGAGTGGATGATTTTCGTTTTGCCTTGGTTGGACATGTTTTTTTTACTGTTGGGTACGTCAATGTGCTTGGGGGTTCTAGCCTGTTCATTTTGTGTCGGAGTGCACTGTTAAGATGTAAACATGCTGAGCTAAGCCAAGCTCACCCCATTAGATTATGATTTTTGTTGGTAGTGATGAGGTTGTTTTTCTCAGGCAAATGATTGAAATGTTTGGACAAGATTCCACTTATATATCTTCTCAATACATATCTTTGATAGTGAAGCAATCTAAAAATCTGGTTGGATGTCCTAAAAGGTGTGAGCCCTTACCAGTTATATGTAGGGGCCCATAACTCCATTTAGGGAAAAGTGGATCCGCAGACCCACCTTGTACTAAAGATTGTTACCATAGACACTGTCTTAGGTTTAGTAGTTCAACCCAAACCAAAACCAACCAATCTCTTCATGGGAATCTAAGGGGCCCCGCCTCGGACCCTAATGCCACCTTTCACCCCAGGAACTAAGGCCTTATTAAGGATATTGTTAAGCACCATTGACCTTTAATTAGGCTATTAGATCTATTAGGTTTTTCTTGGGGTAAAAAACGTGGGAGGGGTGGAATCCCTTCAGAATTCCCATGATGTGACGAATGCTTCAGGTTGTAGTGGAATCTTCCTGGACCATTCTGAACCTCTTGCAGTTTGGTCTCCTCAATGGGCGCGAATGGTGATGAATTTGCCAACGGGAATGGGGAATGGGATGCATGCGAAACGAAACGAAACCAAAGGGGATGGATTTAAACAAGTTGAGTTGGAGAAGGCCTAAAAACCAACAAAACACTGTACAATATAGAATATACACCATGGGGTAAGTAGGTGTTGGACACTAAGCATTTACTAGCTTCGTGATTTGCTTGCAGGACATTAGGTTCCAATTCAGTGTTGAAAGGGAATACTGGGATTAAGCGGCTTCCAGAAAGTGTTGTTTTGTTTTGTGGGATAGCCAGGATAGCCATTTAGGAGTATGTATAACAGCCCTAGAGCCACTGGGAGGGAGCAAATTGGGGATGCCACAAGTTCTCTTACCACGTTTCCGCAAGAGCCCTAGGTGAACTAATAATGAAAATCCTCCACCTTTTACATCTCTGGGTAAGTTATAGCGACCAACCCAACCCTCGGTTGGAAATTCCCCCTTACATGATGGCCTTACATGGTGGTGATTGTAAGGGAATCGAACCAAAATGCCCTTGTATCATTCAGGCTTAGGAATTCCTATATGTTGTACTTTGACCAGATCATCATGGATTTGTTTCCTTCTACATTGATTTGGTTGGTTGGTTTATAGGAAGCCTTTCGTTCAAAAAACAGGTGGTTGAAGGTATTTTTGGTATGTTCCCGGGGGATGTGTGTTTTCGAGTTTTCGGTCTGAGGCATGGTCCTCAAATGTTCCTGCGTTTGGGTGTGCATCGAGTAAGGACAACCCAAGCCAAGTGATGCCGGATGGACTTGATGGCTTCATAGCAACAAAAAGGATGTAGAATGTAGATATGGATGTTTCCGAAAATAGGGGTACCCCAAAATGGATGGTTTTTAATGGAAAACCCTATTAAAAGGAATGATTTGGGGGTACGACTATTTCCGGTACATCCATATTTAGACCCCAAAACTAACGCTTTGCACCTGTAAAACACTAAAGGTGGAAGATGAGTTTCCACCTTTAGTGTTTCGGCCTCCTTCCAGGTGCTGCCTCTATGACCCATTGTTCCCGATACTAAATGGTCCGAGTAAAGGGTCGCAAACCAGATGTGGGTGTTTCGCACCAACCAGACAAAACTAGGTGGTGGTTTCAAATATTTTTTATGTTCACCCCTATTTGGGGAAGATTCCCATTTTGGCTACTATTTTTCAAAGGGGTTGGTTCAACCACCAAGTAGAAAACCTGGAACCTTTTGATGACTCATGCTTTTGACTTTCAGTTTGGATCTTCGGAGAGTGAAGCAGTCCCCAAAATAGAAGAACACACTGAAGTTGTAGGTATACCCGTTTTTCTTTACATATGATATTCAAACTTAGATACAGATGGGAATGTGGCATAACATATTTGGTCGTGCCCTTATAAAACAAAAACAGACCTGAAAACTCGACACAATTGAATGATCAGTTGCACGGCAGGGGTCCCTTATAGGTTGGTCGTTTCCATTATCTCCTAACTTTGCTGAAAGACACTAGTTTTCAGGCTTACAGCTAGGGTTCCATGTCTCCTCACTATCCTGAAATACACCAGTTTTTCAGAGGAAGTTCCAGTTAGAAGCTACAAAAACTGATGAACTTGATGGGAATCTAAAAGCACCCACCTCGGGCCCCAATGCCACGTTTTTATTCCCAGAAAAGAAGGTCTTATTAAGAGGTTAACCACCATTGACCCTTGGATTCTCGTGATGAAGCAAGTTGAGATGGTTAAGGATCCATGGTTGCCTGGTATATTTACCTACATGAAAACCATAAAAAATCAACCAAATGTGGATAACAAATACCAGTCCCATGGATGGATTTATGGTAAATTAGTAACCAGTCTGATGGATCCAATGGTTGATGGTTAAGGTGCTAAGTGTTCTTCTCCACGCCCTCCAAGCAGATGCAGCCGGCAGTCTCAGCGGGGGGATCCGTGATTGGGAACAAAGAACAAACTTGATTCCTTACAGATGCATTTGGTGCTTGTAGATGTGCGTTTATGATTACAAATATGTATATATATCATATATGAATACATGGTCATACGTGTATGTATGAATATGGGGACTGTTGTTTTTTTGACCCCTGACCTTGTTTTTTGACCCCTCCTTGTTTTTTTGACCCCTGACTACCTTGTTTTTTTGACCCCTGGCCACCTTGTTTTTTTGACCCCTGGCAACCTTGTTTTATTGACCCCTGGCCTTGTTTTCTGGACCCTGGCCATATAGATGCTGCCGCAGAGTTTTGTTTTTTTGACCCCTAACCTTGTTTTTTTGACCCCTAAACCTTGTTTTTTGGACCCCTCACCTTGCTTTTTTGACCCTTTCTGCCCCCGAAGCTCCTGACCAGTAGTCAAGGCCTTACTTAGGTGAGTTTCCCTGGACTAGGTTAACTGGGTTCTGTTCCAACTCGGTCCTGGTACATAGCGTTCTTTGTGGGTTCCTAGCGCCCTTCGCGGATATAGTAGCACAGGGTTTCCCTGAACTTGGTTTCTGTACCAACTCGGTCCTGGTACATAGTTGATTTGCGCTGCCAAGATATAAGAAGAACTAGCCCAACTTTTTGCCTGTGCCACTTTGACAGAACGCTAGCCACGGATTGTTTTTGAGAATAAATCCTCGAAAATTTCAGGGATTATTTACGCAGTACTTGTCCTGCGCAATCTTCGGCCTGCATTTTTTCTGCCAAATTTTAACGCAACTTTTGCCCATGGTTGTTTTGTTGGACCGCTGTTTTTCAACCGTCCATCTTCCTTTTTAATTCCCGTCATCTTGTTTTTTTGTAGTTGTTTCTTTCTTGTTTTTCTTTTTTCTTTTCTTTTCGTTTTTTTGTCTCTTTTTTTCTTTCTCTTTCTGTTTTTTTGTCTTTTTTATTCTTTTTGGTTGGCTTTCTTTTTCTCTTTCTGTTTCTCCTGTTTTCTGTCTTTTTCTCGCTGTCTCTCTCTGTTTCTTTTTTTTGTTCTCCTTCTCTAAAGCTTTTTGTGCTTGCTTGGAATGCGGTACTGCGATCCTTGGTGCCGACCGTTGTGTTTGCTGAGAGTGCCGGCTGTAGGCTGACCCTCATGCAAACCTTCTGGCCGGCCGGCTGTGGGAATGCAGTACTCTGGAGGAGGGTTTGGAGGGTGTTCTGGTTGGCCGGCCGGCTGATGGCTTCTATGGCTACCCTAACAACACCCTCCAAACCCTCCTCCAGATTGGTTCAGTTTTAGGGTAGCCCTCAGCACCACCACCACAACCACCACAAGCAGCAGCAACANAACAACCACAACCACAACCACAACCACAACCACAACAACAACAACAACAACAACAACAACCACAACCACAACCACAACCACAACCACAACCACAACCACAACCACCACCACCACCACCACCACCACCACCACCACCCACCACCTCCGCCAACAACAACTAGAACAACAGCACACCCAAGTAGGACAGGGCAACAACAACTAGAACAAGGCCAGGGGTCAAAAAAACAAGGCCAGGGGTCAAGAAAACAAGGCCAGGGGTCAAAAAAATAAGGCCAGGGGCCAGGGGTCAAAAAAACAAGGCAGGGGTCAGAAAAACAAGGTCAGGGGTCAAAAAAACAATGTTTCCTTTTGAATATGTATAGCTGCAATTTTTGGAGATATTACCTGGCAGCCAATACGACCACTGTTTTTTTGATTGGAAAAGGCCTTGTTTTTTGGAGGATTCAACCCCGCAAAATAGAGGACAAGCAGGTTTCATTTATATATATATATATAATTATATAATTGTATTTGCATTCTCCAAGTCGAACATTTCAGCATGGAACGATTCTGTACTTTCATGGTACATCACCATGTCTCCGGACATTTACAGTGTTTATTCAGGAGTCATCAAACTACCTATTTGGGTGGGATCAAACAAGCAATGGTGTTGTTTAAGGGATTTCCCCAAAAAAATAGTGCATCGTTTGGGTTGGTAATATAATGACCCCTGTTATTCCAAGTCTCAAATCAATCAAAGTTTACCAAGTGATGAGTCAACCACGGTTGGTCAATCGCCAATTCGATGATTCGAACAGGCTGCTAATTTTCGGTGGTGATTGTAAAGGGGATGGAAGCCAATCCTTTATACCTACCTGGATCTTCCAAAGGGTGCTGAATCGATGATAAGGGGTGCCCATATACCTTTCCTTAGGTTTAAACAGCACCCTTTGGAATATGCTGGTAGACAGATATGGTGGTTACACTTACAAGCAACAACAACTACCAATTCCCAAATTCAAAAGGTCATTCAAGCCAGATATTCCCTCCCCAAAACTCATATAGCCCCTGAAAAGTTACCTTCCCACAATGAAAGGATATGAAATCTGAAAGGATCATCTCCCAACCACCATTGTTCAGGGACTATGTGAAACTTCGGGGGGGGTGTTGGTGGATCTATCCCTTGGTCTAATGAGATGTTGGTCACAGGGTCTCTCATGTGTGCTGATCGTTGAGCAGGACAGCTCATTGAAGTGTTCTGCGATGGAACAGTTGGAGCTGTTGATGAAGGAACTACAAACACCGGAGGCGCTCGGGTACCTCATAGTGATGTTGAACTGTGTTGAATGCAATGGCAGTTCTTTCAAGGTTTGCTTGGGTCGAAGATTCCTTTTCCCCAAACAAACATGACATATTGGGATGTTGCCATAAGATCTGCATAGACATCCCTCTTGCTCTTGGTTCCGTCGCTGGTTTCAATTCCTCAAACTTTAATTATAAGAGCTTGATGTGAAATTAAAAAATGGCCACCATCTTGCTATGTAAGCTATACTCCACCAGGTACGCCATGTTTGCCCAACATCAAACATGCCCTACGTAGACATCCAAATACCTCCTCAAAAGATACTTGGACCCACAAATCGTACCTAAAAACACCAAACCTCAGGAGGTATTTGGATGCCTACAGGGAGCTGAAATTTGCAACCTCTCCTGGGATTTGTTTGAGGTGATTTTTACTTTATACCATGATAAATCACCATCTTTCACCAAAATTTGGGAGAATAGTTTTTGTACTTTTTCCAAGCATCTTCAGCAAGTCTAAGTAAATGAAGAAGATTTGCTTACCTCATCATATACCCGCAAATCCGCAAAATCCCATCCGATACTCCCCTGAAACCAAAACATGTTCCCTAAAAATCAATGGTTGGAAGACATACAGCCCCCAAAAACTAACATAAAACCCAAAATTTGGTGGTGTGTAGATGTTTCTCCTTTTCCAAATGGTGTATGTTCAGGTTCCAGCCGTTAGTTTTCCGGGGGTTCTTAAGGGTACATTTGTAAGCCTCCACCGCACTCGAATCACGTATGCCATCCGAAGGTGCGCGGCCTTGCCGGAAAGCTTCAAGCGCCCCTTGGTTCTTAAGGAAAAAACGAATCTCAGGAATTTGGGCTTCCATAGATATTAGCCTTCAAAAGGTATATATATATATCCTTTTACTGAGGATCATTCATGGTAAGTAGGCTATAGCCGAAGCCTTACTTTTTTGGCCATGAAAACCCTATAGAAGTACCCAGTTGTGTAGGGTAAATAGGTCAGCACCATTGAGTGGACCTGGCTATAGTTGTGTGAAATGTCAGTATCGATGTCATCTAATCATTTCAGTCTTAGTGGTCCGTGATTATGGTTGATGTTGAATTCTTGGGTTTTTCAAGGGCTACTTTGAAAGATGCAATTCATGTTGGAAAGACAAGGCTTATGTTACGTTCAAGTGTTCAAATCTTCACACCATCATTCAAGGTGCTATGTACTTCACTCCTGCCACGCTTTGCAGACATAGTTTTGGCATTCTTCAATGCTACTCAAGCCATACATCGTACGATATATACATTCAAATTCCCTTACATGGCTACCACATATTTGCAAAGTTTACCCAACTCTTTTAAATCTATTTACGGTATGTCTACATGGTATATTTACATCCCATGTATTTACCCACCTACATGGCATATCTATATAACCTAAAACCCAAATGACCCTTGTTTTGATTGGAGTTCAGGTCTTGTTTTTTGGGGAGTTCTGACCTTCAAAAATAAAGGTCATTGGGGTTCTAGGTTATCCCCTACATGGCATACTAGGTGGTGGAAACTCAAATATTTTTTTATGTTCACCCCTATTTGGGGAAGATTCCCATTTTGACTAATATGTCATGGCATATTTACCCATCAAGATGTGTCACATAACACACCTCTCCGGACTCCCAACTGTCACGGGAAAACTTGTTTGGTTCAACTGAAGGCTATCACAGTCACCAGATGATGCGATTCTGAACAAGGCAGGGGGGTTGTGGGTTGGACGATGGTTTTTTTTGGGGGGAATAGTTAGGTTCAACAAAAGGATGTATATATATAAAGAAGTCTATATATATATATATCTATATGTACATACGTTCGATGGTTGGATGGAGAGATGGATACATGGATAGATGCGGCGATGGATAGATAAGTAGATATCATTCATAGATAGGTAGATAGATAGTTGGAAAGATGGATAGACGGATATATGTATAGATGGAAGAATGAGTAAATTATATTTGATTAGATGGAATGAGATAGATGATGGATCATCTTATGTCTCCTTAGATTCATTCCGACTGTGGAAATTTGGGCCAGGCCCGTTTTTTGCTGCAGAACTTCTTTCCTGCGGAAAGCAGCATGTGAAGGTACGCCTGCGGAAGAAGGTTATTTGTGTCGCTATACGGCACTATGCAATATAATAAACACAACAGTCATTTGCTTGTTTTATATTCAGGTTGCACCATTTGCAAATATCATGCATAATTTCATGTAATACACAATTTATATATAAATACATTTGTTTTTCATGAGACGTCGGCGGGACATTTGGATGTGTTTGATCAATGAAGCCCACTAGATGACTTGGAACGCTGTGTCCTGGAAAGTTGAAAGTAGATAGCTCAACTCCCAAATACGATCCTTTCGTTAGGGGCTATCATGTGCCACTATGCGCTTCTTTCACCATCTTGAGTTTTGCAAAGTTGGCTATTTCTATTGGTCATGTCGCTTGTTCTAATGTGGGTCAACATGCAACAGTAGAAGTAAACTCTAAACTATTCAGCTTAAGCAACAAGAAGCCGTGCTTCAAACTGATTGGCCCCCAAGAATTGATGCTTGAAATATGATCAAATGCTCAACTCTATTCCAAATCAACCCAGATTTTGGAATCAAATTCTAGGCCCTCTCGCCATAGAGAAGCCTTACTTTAAAAAAAAACATCTACCCAACTTGTAGCGACCTCACACGACTTCACCACCAAATGGCATGGTAGTTGGGGGAACCCCCCCCAACAAATAGCCTTATTTCAGGAAAATCTAGGTTAATGATGAAATATTATCATTTTCCCAAAAACATCATTTTGTTCATTTTTGTTGCAGGTAAAATGGCCTTGCTTGGCTTTGAGAATGGTCCACTTAGGATGCTGACAACAAAACGTCTCGGCAAAGGAGAGGGAGGGAAGAGTTGTCGCCCAATTTCACTTGTATAGGAGCAATGATCTTTTAAATGTTAAACTAGGTGGTGGTTTCGAATATTTTTTATCTTCACCTCTACTTGGGGAAGACTCCCATTTTGACTAATATTTTTCAGATGGGTTGAAACCACCAACTAGTTTTAAATGTTAACCATTTGGGGAAGATTTCCCTTGACATTGACTCCCTGATGATTTTTTTGGTTGCTGCTGCCTTCAGCTCAACCACCACCTAGTCAGTTATAGTTTGTTCAGGTTTGGGGAATTGCCCTTTTCTTTGGCCATGGGTAGAGAGAAATCAATGGATGACTCGGAGATGTGAATTCAAGAAAAACATCCCCAAAAGAAGTGGTAAGTTTAGACTGGGATGAGCCAACCGTTTACTAGATGGTGGTTTCAAATATTTTTTAATGTTCATCCCGAACCTTGGGGAAGATGATTCCCAATTTGACTTGCGCATATTTTTTCAGATGGGTTTGTGAAAAACCACCAACCACCAACCCGTTTAGTTGTTGTTGGTGTTCAGCTTCTCAAAATGATTTTCCATACCTTGAGATCTGAAAGGAATTCGGAATGGCCTCTTCCAAGGTTTCATGTTTTTTTTCAAGGCAGATTACCCTGAGACTTGCGACATTTTGTAGAAATCATCGATCTGAGATGCTCCATGTATGGAACATGTACCTACATTTAGCACATATTTATGGTAAATCTATAGGTAAATGTTCCATACATGAAGCATATGCGGACCTAAACCGCCCATCCTATCCACGCCAAGATGCTTTTTGAGTCGCTCCAAATGCCTCCGGAAGGTGTCATCAGTGATATCGACAATTTGTCTTGAACAGTAATAGATGTAATAGTAATCCAATGATTTGTATGATTAATATATATATATATATTATGGTGTGACAGATGACCTGGGGATATATTGAGAGGATGATTGAAAATTCTATACATGTTGTTCAAACATGGAAAAACGGAGCGCAATCCGGAATCCATCCCATATATCTGCAGTTTTCCAGAAAACTGCCAGCAGTTCGACATGAAGAGCTTGAGTTTATTGCCGAGCTGGAGACCTTCGAGAGGAATCTTGATTGCCGGGTCTGTGCGGCCAGAGGCGGCCTAAGGTGATTGCAGCGCTATCTCAACGGCCCTCATCGAGTCCTTCTACCATGATGGGGCGAACTCTTGAGGATGACTGGGTGAAATGTATGGCAGATGTCGCAGCCGAGATCTCCTACCGCTGCCGCCTCTTTCCAGCCAGCTATGCTTGCCAGAAGGTAACCCCTTTCTTTTTGTGAATCATGAAGCCTGAGATAATTTCATTTGATCTGAATTGTAGTGGTGTCCATTGGCAAGCCACCCCAAGGAATCCGTTTAGTGGAAGAAAATCAGCCGAGCATGACCCTGACACTGTAATCAAATTTGTAGACGTGGAATATTTGTAGCTTTGACCAGACTTCCATGTCAGGACCCGGATTCTTTGGCAAATGCTTCAGATTTATGTGACAATTGATTGCAATCGCTGGGGAGCCTGGAGAATTTCCACCTTGGAGCTCCAAAAGTACCATGCGTCAATGGCAATCTACCCCCCAACCCCATATTACCTCCGGTGAAGGACGAAGAAGAAGGTCTTATTGAGCGGGCAAAGCGGGGTTCTGATAGAAAAACAACAATTCTACAGGTGAAGTTTCGCCTTTGCAAGCCCATCTTTCCAAAAAGGATTGGGTAGAAATCAGCTTTGCAAAGTGAAACAAACCACTCCAAGGGTGAGTCGGATCATCTATGCTTTGGGCAAATCCTCTCTTCCAAGAGGAAACACAGCCACAATGTAGTGGATGGTTGTTGCATTACTACTGTTGATGAGCTTATCCATCTTGCAGCAGTTGATGGTGGTAATGTATTCCAACTTACATAGCGTTCGATACATCTCAAGGGGATTAGGTGGATTGCAGGCATCGACAGTATGACCTTACTTACCTTCGGGGATATGGATTCCAACAAGCCAAACCATTTCAGGCTCAAAAATTTGGAAGAGAAGGAGTCCTCATCTTTCCGATGGCATCCATGTATGGTATATTTGCCTACAGGTACCATAAAGATAAACAACATGTACTGTACGTAAATATACCATGGATGGTATGGGTTTTGCAAAGAACATGACTATAATGCATGGCTAAAAAAACCCAGTGGATGGATATGGAAGCCACCATTTTATTAAGGAAAAAATGCAACTGGATGTTTGGGTCCTGTTTGGATTGTAGCTGAGATCTCTTGATAGGAATCCCAGTATGAATAGCAAGCACAAATGTGGTCCCCCTACTAGCTACAAGTGGAGTTATGGGGCCCCTATAAGTAGGGTTATAGTTATAACCCCATTGACCCATTTAGTTTGGGCCATTTATAGAGGTCATAAGTTATAACTACCTATAACCACTATAGGGGCCCACCTTCCATGGATTTTCATGGCGGATTTCGCAAGGTCTTAATTCAGCACTGGCCGGTCACGCCGATAGGACCGGGACCGACCGAAAAACAGTTTTACTGCCAGGGTTGTCAGGAGTTTGGAAAAAATACACATCGGAAGTGGATTCGGAATTGGGTGTAATTTTACATATATATCCTTTACCCTGTTAAATTACTGCAATAATATTAGATGTTAAACGTCACGCAAAAAAATCCACTCATGTTTTTGAAGTGATTCTTGGAAATCGGTAAATCTGGGGAAACTTTGGTTGCAGACTTCAGTTTGCAGGCTTCATGGGTTTACTCTGCAGGTGAGTGGATTCCCAAAAACGATCGTTTTTTAAATCATGGAGTGACATGGGATTTTTTTGTCAAAGGCCCAAAATGGAAAAGGGTAATCCAGTGGGACAACATCAATTTTTCTCACATCAATTGTTGCCTGGGAAGTGTTTTCAGGTTTTACTGGAGGTTTTCACCCTACTTACAAGGCGTAAAAAACTCCATTTCTAACTGGTGATGGGGTTGTAGGACCGAGACTGTTTTTAAACATCACGCTGTGGTCACCCTTTCTTCGGTGAAGGACATTGTGAGGTCAGGGAATATATTACATAGTATGCCTTGGAAATTGGAAGGATATGTGCATACCGCATACCAATGAATACGTACTGAATGCCCGGCCCGAAATGATCATATATAGTTGCAATGTATATTCAAACGAGAAAATCCAAGTGGTATTTAAGATACATCCCAAAGTCCTGGCCCAAGATTTCCCATCATCTTTTCAAACGTTTCAGTCCTCACGTGGTCACGTGCTCCAAAATGGTTTGTTGGTGAAGCGAAATGACCCTTTTGTTTTACTAAAACAAATCACCTACCAAACCCATATCTAGGTGGTGGTTTCAAATATGTTTTATTTTCACCTCGAAAATTGGGGAAATGATCCAATTTGACTTGCGCATATTTTTCAGATGGGTTGGTTCAACCACCCACCAGATATTGGTTCAACCACCCACCAGATATGAATCTTAATTAATCATCACATGTTATTATCCAAAAGAATCAACTGGAAACTTCATTGATAAATTATCATCATACGACGTCGAATCCCGCAGATATATTTGTTTTAAGACATCAACCTTTTTCACAATAAAACTTCAAGGTTGGAGTTGGAGTCGACACACCTGTTCTTTTCCATAGGATTCACTAGTATGATATATTTTTTTGCGCTACATGAAATTGAATGGTAGATGTTTATATGGTTTTCATGTAGGATCCCATGTAGGTTTCCAATATACCAGGCAGGCAGGCAACCATGGATCCCCCTATAAGCTTAACCATAACTCACCACCACTCCAGGAGGGTCTGGAAGTCAAACCTTGGTGCAAGACCAGGGTGACCTGTAGGGCGCCGGCGAGCTTCAAGCTGCTGTTGTTTTTTTTGTTTGAACAAGTGATATGATGATATGGGAAATCCCTTTAAAAAAACGCCCCCCCCCCAAAAAAAAAGTGGCTATCTATGGGTCATAATCCCCAAGAATCCCTAGAGAACACAATACATACAATACATACCATGAATACACTCTCAGGGATACACTCGACTGCTAAAATTTGGGGGGGTCATCCATTCATATGGTTGATGGTCCAGAAATGCGGGATTCACCAGTTGAGCAAAAGGTAGTTAATCCCATTATTTATAGGGTGTTTCCTACATCTCAGGTAGTTGGCCTTGGGATTTCTGAACCATCAACAGTAGGGATATTGGATGTGATCGTTCCCTAGAGGGTATACTACCACGTTTTGTGATTCTAATCAACACCCAGACACTCAATGTATGGTGTAGTTACAGTATTTTTGTCTACACTTATCATAGAAATAGCCATATGCTTAGTAAATATCTAGGCAATTGAAAGCGACCTCTTAGGCCGTTCACGGCTGATGATTTTTTGATGATTTGATCAAGAAAGTGTGAATTAGAGGCAGTATAAATAGGCTAGCTGATCTACTCTACTACTCAAAAATAACTTTTAGATGTATATACGATATAAGGTATCTACCTGGAATTGTTTTCTGTTGTTGGTGATGCTTTGCTTTCTATCAGACTCTATCATTGGATTGTTTGATCACCCTAGGTTTGTGTATCTCTTTTGTTTTTCCACGTTTTCAACATCCACAAAACTCACATGTTTAGGTTACATCATTAAAAACACTCTCCTTAACCCGTTTTGTTGATGAAGACTTCCTGCAATGGGCCATCCATTTCCTTGGTCGCAAGAAAGGGGGTAAGTTGGAGGCAAACGGAACCTGCCATGATGTATGACAACACACCTTACGGTAGGATCTCCCTTACCCAGCTGTGATTTAGCCCCTTGAAGCTCAGATTCGAATGTAGTTTGCATGGAAAAATTGCAATGGTCGGTCTATGGTCGACCTTTCGGTCGGACAAACCACCACGAATTGGTTGCAGGGGTATCTTACGGATGCTCCCCCCCAAGAAAAAACTCCAAAGTCATAAAGCCGAAAAGCTACTATTGTGATGGAAATCAATGAAGTTTTTAAGACTTGGTGACTTGGAAAAAATCTAATTGATGAAGATATCCGAACATAGTCATTTGATTTCAATTGCCAGGTCTTTTGGATGCAATTTGGGGAGCATCCTAAGTTCCCTGAAATAATTTGAGCCAACATACCGTAGCTGAAGGGAGACATCTCCCCTCCGCATGTCACGTGACCGAAGCCGCTGCTTCAAACGGCCAAAAAGAAGTTCAGCAATCAGCAGAAGACCTGGGATTGTGGACATTATGATTGAACATCTACCCTGTAAGTCAGGCCGGTCATCAAAATAATAGAATAATAGTCCCCTAGAATTTTTGATAATAAATCCCCTACTAGAAATGATAGTCTTTTCCAAAAAGCCCATTGAATTCATTGTCACTTTGGACTCCCAGGGTCTACTTAACACATTTAATGTGCAGATTGCCAACTCGATTTAATGATTGACCTCAGGATTGGATGAACTTAGCCCCCCATTTTGATGAAACCTAGTTGGTGGTTTCAAATATGGTCTATTTTCACCCCCTACCTGGGGAAATGATCCAATTTGGCTAATATTTTTGAAATGGGTGGTTCAACTAGATAAAGAACACCGTTTGATAGGAGATGATACATGAATATACAGTACACCCATAGCATCCATGTACAGTATATTTACCTACATTTACCATCAAAAGCAACCAAATGTAGGCAAAAATTAACCATACATGGATCTTATGGGAATCAAAAATCGTGGAAAAATCACTACCACCCCCCCCCCCCCCGGTTTGAACAAACAAATGTTGCCTTCCGGAGAGACCTCCCGAAATTGATGATGCTAGTGCAAGGTCTGTTTTCGAGGCCAGGGCCCGTGGGCCTTAAATGTTGCACTAGTTTTATGAAATCATGGATGGGTGAGGGTACATCCAAAAAATTCATGAAAGTTTCAATCTTTCCATGTTGATATCAGGTTGTTTGTTGGGGGGGTAAAATCACCCTTTCAGGATGCCAGTGACCAAACAGGATGATAACACATCTTGGTTGGGAACCCCTATTGACACCCTTCACTTTCCACTGCTACTGGGTGAGGCTCATCCTGGGTTGTTTGCGTTTTTCGCATTTTTGTTACCCCGGGATGAAAACCACGATGGCCAAAAAAACATATATCCCATGGTTGTAGGGTGAAGCTTCAGGGTTTCCTTCCAGGCAGCATCACCATATGTTGTCAGTAGATAGCTCCAACTCCCAAAGGTGGCTTAGGATAGGGAAACCATCCAAATCCGGGTACCTGCATGCCATGGTCAGATGAGACATACAATCGTACAACCAAAGGTGGCAAACACGCCGGCATTCCACACGCTTGGCATTTTTCACGTGCTCAGAGGGTGGAGTAGCTTGGCAGTGACCCCATGCCTGCCCCCCGCGAAGTGCAACAATGCCTTCGTGGGGACTCCTCAGGGTGGGTGCTGGGTCTGAGTTCATGTGTGGTGAACCCCAAAAACCGTGAATCAAACAAAAGAAAGTGCTTTACAGATACATCCCGTTGATTTCGAAGGGGCTTGGAATACTGAATCTGTTGATCCTGAGCAATATTGGCAACATGGTAAGTTTTTGTTTTTTTCATGTTTATACATGTTTGCAAGATCACCAGCTGTTCAGCACTTTGTGTTAGGGCATTTCATGTGGACTTGTTTGGGGCGTTTTCGCCATCAGTCCCTGGTTCTCTAGATCAAAATCAGTCAATTTACAAAACTAAATCTATCCTCCAACAAACCCCTTGGGAGCTGAAAGAGGATCCAAAGCAAAAAACAGTCTACACACTTGTAAACCAATTACCGGTATATATATAATTATACATATCTAATATACCAAATGTAAGCAAAACATACCTAATATACATGCATCCGATGGGTCCCAGACATTGATCCTATGGTCTCGGGATGGATTTTTTGCGGTACCTCCTGGGGTTCACCAAGGCGCGAGGCAGATGGTACCGAGAGCAAGTTCGGAGAACCTGAGTTCTTTTTTGTTGGGAGAAACATGGTGGGACCTCACCCGAGCTGCGAGCTTTGGCCCCCCAAAAAATGGTGGTGGTTTATTCGTAAGGGAAATCCCAAAAAAATTCAGGGAAATCTATGGTGAAAATTATTATACTTTGGCCAGATCGGTTTCATCATGAAACAAAAACCTCGTTGGTGGTTTCAAAGATTTGGTTTTTCACCACAAGAACTGGGGAAATGATCCAATTTGACTTGCACATATTTTTTCAGATGGGTCGGTTCAACCACCAACTAGACGACACCAGCTGTTGTTAAAGAAACCACCAATTCCCCCTAGAATGCAGCCTCACGAAGCCGCAAAGCCCTCAAACATATCTTTATATGAGCGTTTCCTTAAATGGTGGGTTTCCCCAACAACCATTGGTTTTCCATGGGTTTTCCCTACTAAAAATGATCAGCACTTGGGGTGTGAAATGGGGGTACCACCATTCAAGGAAACCCCCAGATCTAGATGGTTTCATTGATTGTATCATCATCATGGTGAGTCATAAATATTGAATCATCCTCATCCTCATCGTCATGATCAAAGGCCGTTTTTTTTTCAAAAAAAGAACATATCAATGAATTCAACTGCATCCATAAATGCTTGGATTCAACTTTGGAATCTTCATGAGTTTCTTTCATCCTGAATTCTTGTCTTCCAGAATTCCCCAATCAGACTCCCTGAAACAAAAAAAAGGTCAGTTCGCCTCGCCCCTGAACAATCCATGGCTGGAAGATGGATGAAGAATTCCTGTCTTTTTGAAATGTCACCCCGAACTTCAGGGTGACATGAAGTTGATTTTTTTGAAGGAGGTTAATCCAAAAAAAGGGATACCCTCCCTGAAACTAACAGTTCACCCCGGAAAATGGATGGTTGGAATACTAGTTTTCTTTTGGAAAGGCCTAGCCTATTTTCCGGTGCTTTTGCTGTTAGTTTCAGGGAGGGTATTCCAGCCAGCTTCAGGGAGGTAGCCAGCTGGATCCAGCTTGTAATTTTGGGATGTTAGTTTCAGTGGAGTGTAAATTCTGGTTCTCCATTGATCAAACGTGGTTTGTGGTATAGCAAATGCCCCTCTCCGATAAATTGTGCGACCACAAGGGGAGAGGGGTTAACCGTTATCACCCCAGAAAGAATTCGGGGTGGAAAGTGAATGAATATTAAGAATTCATTTTGTGAACTAAATCTATGTGGTTCCAACATGTCATTCTTGATCACTATTCCCATTTGATTGATGCTGTTGGAAATCTGTTTAGACCACCTAAACTAGAGTCCCTGTTAAAGCATATCCTTGAGAATGGAGCAAACCTGAGTGTTGAAGTGTAGATTCACTACCACATGTGCAAGATCTTGAAGCCATGTCTGCAGACCTGGCTGTAGCTCGTGGGAGCTTAGTGAGGAGCTGATTTGTCATCGGTTTACCTTGCATCTTCTGCTATTGCAGCTGATGGATCGTCCTTTGACTCCGCACAGTGATGACTTCATCTTCCATTTGCTCGTCTTGGCAGTCCATGAGTTGGGCATGAGGATTGGAGCGGCTGATACTGCTCCTACGACTTCCGATTCAGATGTCGCTAGTGAAGTACCTCGCCGACCTCATTCCCCACGATACCCGTGAAAACACATACCATAACTAAGGAAAAAATCGACCATGACCACCCAGAAAAAACACAACCCCCAAACATCCCAACAAACATTATCATGTTTGTTTCATTTCATCTACCAAACAAAAATGTAAATGTATATGATTGTATATGCACAAGGTGGGCCCCTATACCAGTAATGAGCAGTATAGGGTTGTAACTCCACTAATTGGGGTTATATATATCCCTAGATACCATTTATACATAAGGCCATTTATAGGGCTTATGGGATCCTGCCTATCAAGCTCGAGGTCTCGGGGCCGATTTAAGCGACCCGCGCAATTGCTAGAAGGACTCAAGGCGGGCCCCAACAGCTGGGTGGTTCGGAGGGTGAAAATGGATGGAAGAGAATGACCAAGGGGAGAAGGGAGTTCAAAATGTTTGTTTTAGGTGTGTTTTTCAATACAATTTATCTGTGGATGTTTTCGGTGCAAAAATCCATGGTGGTGACTGACCTGAAAGGTGTTGAGGTTTCATCGACGTTGGTCACTTATGTTTTTCACCCAACATGACCTGGAATTCCCAGAGGCCATAAGATTCATGTATGGTATATTTACCTACATGAAATCCATGAAATCAACTAAAAAAGGTAAGGGTAAATGTTGGAAAAATGTACCATTTCCCATTCACCCTATGGTATATGGTTTGTGACCGATTTTGGCGCCATTGCTTTATGGTTGTTTCGGCTCGTTGATATTCCAATTTGTTGTGTTTTTCCGAGTTCCAAGTGGCCCAGAGCAGATCTGTTTTTAGGAAGCCGGATCGTCTTCCGACTTCCCACCATTTTTTCAGGGGCGAACTCGCTTTGTTGAACTTTGGAAGTGTATAGCTAGGATCTACCACCCACCCAGGATGTCAGGTGTCTAGGAGGATTATATGATATCTCTAGTGTCGGAAATCTCAACCTGAACCTTCACGACTGATAATTGTCACTGCATGGAGGGGGGGGTAGATCCAAGATATAACTGGGATAATCCGCTGGATGTAAAAACCTGGTTGGTTGGGTTATATAGGGGATTATACTACCCAGGTATATAGGGATTATAATTAACCATTAGAAGGATCTCTATTAACCAACCGGTATAATGGAAAGTAATGAGGGTTTTTTTTTCGTGGCTCAAATATTGTGAAGTCTTATTTTCTTCCAGGGAGTTTGCCCTTCCCCCCAAAACAAAAAGCATATCTTCTTGGCAGAGTAACCCCTAACGTTTTGTCTTTTTTGAAAGGGGAATGGTAGTGTTTTTCTCCCGGAACAAAATACTGCTGATGGCTGAAATCTTGCACCACCCAAGATTAGTATGAAACCTCTGTAAATCATAGGAAAAACAACCAACCTCAATTTGGTGCGCAGGATTTTCTGAAGCACTAAGCATCAACCCATATGAAGCTTAGGTATTTTTCCCTTGTGTAACCACCCCACGAGAAATATAGGATGCTTGAAACCATGGGAATTCCCATCGATCCAAATCTCCCGACTCGAGGCAAAAGTGACGGAAGCGGTGTGGAAACCAAAGGCGCTTTTCGACGGGGGAAAGGCCAAACTGGATTTTTGGGGGCGGGGCTTTTTTGGAAACCCTTATGCTCAATGTATATGGCATATTTACCTACAGCGCATTTGGGGTAGTTTTGGGCGTAAGACTTCCGCAAGAACTTAAAGGGGGGTTTGGTGAGGATATAGGATGAGGCTGCTGGGTGTATGTTTTTTTTTTCTAAGCAAAGCTGAGGGGTTTTTGCAAGGGATCCAGGATGGAATTGTCCAATCCATTTAAACATGTTTTTGTTGATGCATGTTTTGTCAAAAAGTACATGATTCCAAAGCCAGATGACAAAATGTGTATGATCTATTTTACCTACACAACTCTGTAGTTGTGGTGGTTTACATGTAGGTATATATAATATACGTTTTTGTTGAGCATCTGGGAACGTTTGGGGCCGGTGTTTTTCCATGTCCCAAAAGTCCACCTCCGTCGCCAGGCACGAGGTACGCCTATTGTGTCGATTGCAAAGGTAGGGAAGCTTAGCAGGCGGCCTTTGCAGGAAACCCCATTACGGATTCCCATGGGACTGCCGAACGGTATATTTTACCTTACATTTGAATCGGTTGGATTTGTATGGGTTTCATGTAGGTAAATATACCAGGCAACCATGGGGTCCTATGGGGTACTGGTTTTAAGCTTCAGAAATCCTCCGAAGCACCTGGGGGATGTATTTCTGAATACCCTGTATACATTGTGTTGTCCAGCGGAAAAAAAAAACACTGGAGGATGTATAAATGATGGATGTGATGATATTACTTTTATTTGCCATGTCAACTTTTTGCAGGATTGCTTTCATCCACAGGTAACCAATGGATTGCATTGGTATCCCTCAGTCGTATCAGAATTCGTTGCTAAGAGCATAGCTACTACGCTAAGACCTGCAAGTATCTTGGACCACGATCAGGAAATACCGATTCGCTCAAAAACACACAATACAAACCTGAAGATGAGTGGCGTGTAGATGTGTTTCCTTTATACAGGGGACATGGGAACAGATTTGAGTCCCAATTTGTTTCAGGATACCCCTCCACTGGGCTGAGCTTTCAAAACGCAAAGAATCAATGATTGGTGTATTAACATGTATGCGCCTACAAGACATTTCTTTGTGCATTAATCAATATCATTCGCATATAAGATGCACTTTGCAAATGCAAATATCTGTATAGCCATATATGACCTGATCTTTGTTTCAGGTCCTTTAAGAATTTTTAATTAGATATCTCTCAACAGTCGGCTTCTTTCAACGCAAACACCGGAATATGTCAATGGGATGTGACTGATATTCATGTGTAAATAGAGTTCTTTTGTGGGGCCATGACTTTCTGATTGCATCCAAGTGAATTCAAAGGATGCATGTTTGTTCAAAATGTAAAGGATCTGAATATGGTGGATAACATGAAAGAAGTGTGAATTGTTTAAAGTTTAAAGCGTAATTTCCCATAGTTAACATTTAAGTTGAATATTTGTGGATTGTTGAAATAGGTTGCCATCAACTCACCTTACCCTTCCTGCAACTATAACATATTCCCCCGAAAACTATCCCCTAAAAAACGACTATTTCAGTGGGGAATACATCTTCCAACCATTGATTTTCAGGGGACATGTTAGTTTTCAGGGGAGTATTCCCTCAAAAGAGGTCGAAATCCGAAAGGAAAGTAGCTTCCCAATCACCATTGTTTTAGGGGTAAACTCGCTGTTAGTTTGATTTTGGAGTGTTAAATCATACTGTTGATGGTTCAGAAATCCCAAGGGCCAACCACCGTTTGGATGGTGCTAAAAGCCTGTTTTTCTTATGGTATTATTTCAACTCCCAACCTCAACTGATGAATCCCAAATTTCAGCCATCAACAGTATCATCTGTTGTTTATTTTGAAGTGTTCATACATACAATTTACCTATATGGAGGCAACTCCTAAATGGTGGGTTTCCCCAACAACCATGGGTTTTCCTACTAAAAATGATCATGACTTGGGGTGTGAAATGGGGGTACTACCATTTGAGGAAACACCCATATGAAAACCATAAATTGCGTACGAAAACCCACGGATCTCAACCATCAATTTTTGTTGACTCTCCAAGGGCTCAGGGCCGCGAGACGCAGCGGATGAGGCAGCTTGGGAAGTTGGGAAAATGCTATCGAAACGGCTTCAAACATGGTGTCATTTTGGAATACTTTGGATATGTATTAAAACATGTCCCCAGAAAGGGGACCATTTTACAAGGGAAATTTCATCGACTCCAACTATACCAACATCGGCCAACTATACCGTTTCCTGAGCGGATCTCACTTGAGAAACCGACTTTCTCAGCCTTCATGTTCAAGAGGGGTGCGGACCTCCCATGCAGTTCTAAATGGAGTGAAATGGGGCAACTTGTAGTGTGAAATAACTTCCACTTACCCATCTATGTTTGACCATTTACAGGGGTTAGTTATAACCCCTACTTATAATAACTAGTAGGCCCCCCCACCTTGCACAATCATCTCAAAGAAACTGTGGTGAAACAACCCTACTCATAGCCCTTTTCATAACTGGTAGGGAATATATCTGGTTGGGTTGGTTCAGGTCATGACCGTAACTTTTCGCCAAGCTATGCCAAAAGAAGTGGTCGAATGAATTCAAGTGTGTTTTTTTCACAACCACATTGGCCTAAGCTAATTCGTGATCCGGGGAGCATTGTGAGGTTAAAACGTGTAAAAAATGCAAATCCCAAATGTTCATAGGTTTTTTGAAGAGTTCAATTTGTTTTAGTGTTATGTGCACACTGCTGCACACGAAAATCTAAACATAGCAATAGTGCATGGATTTTTTTGCAGTTCCATTGCAGTTCCTATTGAATATGCCGTTCCATGGCTATGTTAGTTTGCCAGAAGGTACCTTTCAAAACGGAGGGAAGTGTGCCTTGAGCTGTTTTGGGGCAAGACCTTTACATCACGGCCGATTTGATACTGCTTGCATCGCAATGGGAACCCGGATTTAGGTGATACCCACAAAGCCAGCTGTAATAGAATCTTGCAATGCTTCCGAGTGCAAATCAACCACTTTTGGAGATTGTTTCTTCACAACATGACCCTAGGTAGTTTCGAACCAAGGGTTAATGTTTGAAGTATTTAGCCCAGCTGGGCCCCCTACTAGTTATTTCTGGAGTAAAAAAAAACTGAAAAATGGGTAACTGGGGTTATACCCCTGCAGCCCTACTTACAGGAGCCCCATTTCACTCCAGGATACTCCATCTTCCGGGACCACCTTGTAGTTCCTTCCCCCCAAAATTTTATGGGTTTCATTTTCGGCCTTTAGGGGTTGACCAATGGTTTTCATAAGCCCTGATCGCAAGCTATTTGAGGGGGTGAGGGCTACTTGGATGTCCCGGGACGGAACTTAGGATCAATGGTTTGTGTAACTGGGTTAGTTCACCCCAATATATCTCATTTAATTACAAAGTAGGTGAACTAATCCATTTCTAGGTGGTGGTTTCAAATATTTTTTGTTTTCACCCCTATTTGTGGAAGATTTCCAATTTTGACGAGCATATCTTTCAATGGGGTTGGTTCAACCACCAACCAGATTTACTAACCATTGATCCATCCACTTCCGTCCAATTGGACATCCAAGTAGGTTGACCATGGATGTTTCCGAAAATAGTGGTACCCCCAAATCATCCATTTTAATAGGGTTTTCCATTATAAACCATCCATTTTGGGGTACCCCTATTTTTGGAAACACCCACCATGACCATGACCTCAGCGTTGAAATCCCTTGTCAGGCGCCCAAAGCACCCAGGCCATGTGTGACCCGGCCGGGTGCCCAGGGCAGCCCTCCAGGATATCGCGAGCACGGGGCACCCAGCAATGGAAAAAGGCGGGCGTAAGGGGTCGGGTGGTGAAGATGAGGCTATAAACCACCAAAATCCGTGTTACATGTTTGAAAGAAGTATGTAATGCTGTAATTCTATCTCAATCTCAACTTGTGATCAAAATGTGGTTGTTTACATTTAGCATAATAAATAGATAGATAAATAAATAAATAAACAAACAAACACACACAGAGACATTGAACAAAAAGCACCTCTCCTGTTAGCTGAGGCCTTGGCATGATGGCAGTCCCAGTCCTGCCATCCAACGCCACAGTGGATGTTTGTGTGGCGCGGCTTCCGCCGCTTTCGCAGTACGTCCGAGTAGCGGCCGCAGTGACAGTGAAGGGATGGCAGCGTATGGTGCGGTTGGTTGGTTGCCAACCGTGTCGCCCAGGGAGGTGCACCCAGTGGTTCCGTTGAAATCTGTGTTGCCGTGGTTTGGTGTCATGGGTGTGGAAGTGACTACCGGTGGTAACGTTGTTGATTAGATGTTTTTTGTTCCTCAGAAAAAAGGGGTGATTTGTTTTTGTGATTTACATGATGTATATATGTATAGTAAAGGGGAAGTCTACCTTTATAGCAAATGCTAGTTTCATGATTTTAAGTTGTGAATATGTTTGATTCATCCATGATACTTGCAGAGAAGAAAAATAAATATGTAACTTGAAAATCCCATGCTTCATACCAAAACCCCCCCGGCAAATAGACCAAACCGTAGGTGCCCTTTCCCAATTCTTTGAGACAAAAACTCATCCCGCAGGTGCCAGACTTCTACATGGAGGGTATGAGCCATGACTCTACACCCTGCACGGATTGTCGCAGTTTTCGCAGTTCCATTTGTTCCAGTCCACCCGTCTTTCCCGGCATCGAGACCTTCTTTCCGGTTTCCAACCATCGTTCAAGTGGTTGCCCGGAACGTCCAAGCGCGCTGGCCCGACAAGTCTACTACCTCTATGCATCACCATTGGATCAACCGCCCATTGACGTGAGATCTGAGGTGGAAACGATTCATGAAGCCTTTGCGGAAGCTTGGGTTTTTTTCAAAGGATTTTTCAGTCTACTTTCAAACACATCCTGGGTGGTGGTTTCAAATATTTTTCAGATGGGTTGAAACCACCAACTAGCATCCATATTAATTATCTACAACTTTTTTTGCAACAAACTCAACTGATCACTTCCATCACTTCCTCATGTTTTGTATTGACAAAACAAGCATCAAGTATACTAGGTGGTGGTTTCAAATATCTTATATTTTCACCTCGAAATTTGTGGAAGATTCCCATTTCGACAAATATTTTTCAGATGGGTTGAAACCACCACCTGGATATTGACTAGAGTTCCAAACAACTTGAAATATTTCAGAACTAGACTTGAAGCAATCCATTTTTTTTCATTGGGACAAGTATTTTTGTTGTCCATGCTGTTGGGAAAAAAAAATCAAGTCCTCCCGGCCCGGTTTGCCCCTAAGGAATCGGGTTCTCATGTGCAGTTGAATGTGGGTGTGGCCACCGTGGAATCTCTTACGAAGTTATTGACCTTGGCTCGTTCGCAGAAGGGTTTGGCCTTACACCTCTCGGCACATGCCTATAGAAATGACAAGGCCGGGACCCGGTGAATCGGATGGATGGATGGGGAATTCACGTGGGGAATTTCAGGTTGTGGGGAATTCAGGTGGTTAATTTGGAGCTTGAGGGGGTCATGGGATGTGGGTTGGGGTTGGAAAAATAAACAAGAAATGAGGATGGTTCAGTATAAGGCTTGATATGAATTTGACTTAAATATTGACCAAGATGTGTTGTGCTATTGGGTATGGACAGATACTGGGGCAGATGGACCAAGGACCAAGGGATAGAAACCAAGTACATTTACAGTAGTTGCGAAGAAGTTTATGAATCATCTATGAACTTCACCGGAAGATTCATTTCGTGTGTTGGGGGAGGGAAGGGTTGTGGTGTTGTGGTCTGTAACTGGTTGATTTACAATTGGCTACCACCCAGCACCTTCAAGTCGGGGTGCCTTGCATGCTTCCTTTTAACGGGTGTCAAAATCACCATCCCTTAGCGTTTAACGATGGCACCCCGGCCTTGAAGGTTTCAGGAATGTAGGCAAGTATACGTACCATAGATTGAGTGTTTGGGAAGGGCATCTGGCCTTTCCCTCCACGAAGCCGGGCTTTTTTCGACCGAAAATTCCGCTTCGCCAGGGCGATGTAGGACTTGTCTTGGAAGATGCCAAGGGCTTCTCTCATGTCTTGTGGAAGAAGAATCTGGAGGACCGAAACATTTTTTTTCATTCCCAACCCCGGAAAAGTTACAAGCCTGAAAAATCAGGATGTTTTTTTCAAGGGTTAAGGGGGCACTTTAATGGTTAGTTGCTTTGCATTATTTTTTGGGTGGGATTTACAATTGAAAATCTCTATGGAAAAAAGTGGAAGGTGTGAGATTGGGTGCCGGATTTCCCACCAGAAGTAGACTATATAGACTATAGGTGTGTTTTCTAAGATGTGTTTTGAATGGTCAACCGCTCTTGGGGAAAAAAATCCAATCTGATGAATATATAATACATATTATAATATTTAATATACATATATATATATATATGTATTTATGTTTTTTATTTATATACATATTTCAACTGGGTTGAAACCACCAACTCAATTTTGTTTACCTGCCCCGGAGTCAAACGCTTAGTAACTATACACTGTACATATTTATAGAGCAAACCAACTCCTAATTGATGGGGTTTGAACATGTTTAAACTACGGTATGGGAGCCACACCTTATGATCAAATTCAGCCAGCAAAAAGTTGAGGATTTGTTGATTCTAGGCATTGATACCGTTGATGGAAGAAATCCGGGTAACCACCCAGGTTGTATAAAACCCTGTAAGCAATGGGATAAACTACCAAGCTCAACTGGTGAACGCCGGATTTCAGCCGTCAACAGTAGGTTGACATTTCAGAACCTATAGTCATGGGAACCACCTAAGGGGACCCTCCCCCAATGCCACCTCCCCAAAGAAATAAGGCCTTATTAAGGGACTATGAACCATTGGTTTCCCTATATCAACCATTCAGGGTCCCCTTAGATTCCTATGATCTAGTCTATAGTTGATGGAGCGAATCTGATCCATCTAAGATGTGCGATCGATGTGTTAGAGTGGCAGTTGCCGAGGCAAAAGAAAACAAAATGCCGCCTCTATTTACAGGTATGCATCAACAGAAATCCATGGATTGGGTTTGTAAACCCATCATAAAATCACTACTACCGTTGATGGATCAGAAATCTGGGTAACCACCTGGGATGGTGCCAAAACCTTGTAAATAATGGGATAAACTACCAAGCTCAACTGGTGAGTGAATCCCAGATTTCTGGTTGCCATCAACCGTATGGTTGATGACCAACCCCCCCCTAACACGTAGCTACGCTGAAGCGTGCCGGACTGCAGTTTCAAACCTGCCACCCATACATGGGTTTACCATGGATGGAGTTGTTTCTTGCGGGTCCCTGCCAAGGGAGTTTACAGTAGGGATCCAAAATAGTTCACGTTGATTTTTGCCGGGTGCCAAAAAAAAAAGACAGTTGCTGTGATTAGGAAATCCTTGGGATGCGTGATCAACATTTGCAGAGTACATCGTTGTTCCTTGTGCTTAATTCACTGGAGAGGCGCTTCTGCTTTTGTGTGTATCAAGTGTATTTTTGTTAATCTTGCTTTTGTTCAGCGAAGAAAAACCTGTAGTTCTGTGATGTCAAAGCCCATTTCGATCTAGAGATCCATGTTCCACAAAGTGTTTGCAAGTTTCAGGTTTAAAAAAAGTCCTTGCAAAGTTACAGACTTCCAGAAAACCTCCGGTTTCGAAGAGGGGAATTCGATTACAAATTGCAAGATGTTGGCTTTGTGAATCATTTGACTCCTCTTTGGAGAAAACAGACTGTTTGAACACTGCCCTGAATGAAATATGGCCTTCACATCAGTGACTGTGAAGTGTATATAAGTGTATGATTTTTGTCGGCTGGCGTCGTGGCAGTGTTGCAAGAACAAAATTGATTTAGTATATACAGTTGTTGTTTTTCGGATTTTGAATTGACCCCCCAGATTGTGAGACTATGTCAGCCTGTCTAACGTTCACAAGCAATGCAGTAGTAACTCTCGAGAATTCTGTATTTTTTGCGGTTCAGAAAATGGGGGGACAGAGACAGAGTTACACCATTCCCAGGGTCCTCGTTTTCCGCTTGAGGCTTTTCCTGAGCACCTGTTGGTCGCAGGAACTTGCTCAGGTGGGCAGGGTCCACGATTTGGGGGGGTTACAACAATGTCTCATTTTGAGGGCTCTGTAGTACTGGTAGTAGTAATTAGTAGGAGTAGGAGCAGGAGCAGGAGTAGGAGTAGTAGTAATTAGTAGGAGTAGGAGTAGGAGTAGGAGTAGGAGTAGGAGTAGGAGTAGGAGTAGGAGTAGTAGTAGTAGTAGTAGTAGTAGTAGTAGTAGTTGTTGTTGTTGTTGTTGTTGTTGTTGTTGTTGTTGTTGTTGTTGTTGTAGTTGTAGTTGTAGTTGTAGTTGTAGTAGTAGTAGTAGTAGTAGTAGTTGTTGTTGTTGTTGTTGTTGTTGTTGTTGTTGTTGTTGTTGTTGTTGTTGTTGNGTAGTTGTAGTTGTAGTTGTAGTAGTAGTAGTAGTAGTAGTAGTTGTTGTTGTTGTTGTTGTTGTTGTTGTTGTTGTTGTTGTTGTTGTTGTTGTTGTTGTTGTTGTAGTTGTAGTAGTAGTAGTAGTAGTAGTTGTTGTTGTTGTTGTTGTTGTTGTTGTTGGTTCTTGTTCTTGTTCTTGTTCTTGTTCTTGTTCTTGTTCTTGTTCTTGTTGCGAGCAGACTGTTCAGGTGGTTAGAGGAAAACATGGGCACCGTTGTCATTTGTGTATGTCTTAAGTAGGCAACATTGATGGTGCTTGCTTTGTAGTCAACTTGAACCCAATTGAGCAATGAAAACAAACTGATTGTTGAGGGTATATAGGAGATTATACTAATACTACCCAGTTATTTGGCAATTATAAACCATTTTAAGCATCCCTATTAAACAACCAGTATAATGGACAGGCATTATTTTTTTGTGGCTCATTTCGCATTAAAAAGACAAACAAGTTATCTCAAAGTTTTTGGGCTCCAAATCCCTTACTTGGATGTGCCAGGAAGTCAGTAATTAAAAGGTTAGGATCAGTGGGTTTATAACCCCAATATATCCCATCTATAAGTAGGTTATAACCCATTTATTATATCTATTAGCCATTGATCCTAACTTCTGTCCCGGGACATCCTAGTAAGTTTAAGGCACCAAAAGACCTCTGGACAGCGCCCAGGTCTTTGTAGAGTGCGGCTGTCCACATGTGGTCTCTTTACGTACCCGTGTGCATGACATTGCCGCCAGAAGGCAAGGTTGCTTAATGGTTGCTCAAAAAAAAACCAGGTTTTCCAACGGATGGGGTCATCAAATTACCCCCCAGAAATCTAACATAGATACCCAAAATAGCCATGTTTGAAAGGAGATGACATTTTCCAAACCCGTCATTTTTGGTATCAATTCGTTAGATTTCGGGGGTGTACATATTTGGGGTGGATCAAACAATGCACTACCTGGGTGGCTTCAAAGAGTTGATTTCTATGTCAAGTTGCCTCAGTTACTTGGTGCAAATCACCCATTTTTTACAGGTGAGTTTGGCCCAGCCTATGGGGGGAAACCTTGGGAACCCTGTTTTTTTTAGACCACGTATCCAGATGCCGATTAGATGTGGTCATGATTTTCCATGGGTGTTCGGAATATGATGACTAGGACTAGGTGGTGGTTTCAAAATATATTTGTTGTTAACATTAAAAAAGAGAACTATATGTGTCAAAGGGGATACCCCTGAAAACTAACAGATCCCCTGAAAATTCATGCTTGGAAGATAAAATGGTCCCTTTTCAGGGAACATTTGTTAATTTTTGTGGGGGTTTCATGTTACCTTTCTTGCTTCGGTTTTAACAAACGGGTGTCCGTATCTGATTTCTTTTCTTTAATCAGATTTCCCACCAATTCTTGGTAGGAAACTATAGAAGTTGTTTTGTTTTGCTTCAAAAAGCGCATGAAGAATGTGACTGGTTGCATATAGCATCCCCAACAACAACATCAACAACAACAATTACAATTCATTGTTGGAGGTCCTTGCCAAGTACTCCCCCGAAAACTCTTTGTGGCATGATATGGAAGTTATTTCTTTTAGTGCACATGTGCCAGCTACTACCTCTCCCCCGAAACTAACACGTCAAGTTGAAAAGTAGTGTTTGCAAGACGTACCACTTTCCTTTTGAACATGGCCTATTTTTTGAGGGGAAAATGTTTCCGGGGGTGTACTGCTTGAACCATAGGCCCCATCTTCAGCCGCAGGTTCTCTCAACAGTTCTATCTCTCTTTGGGTGTGGGCCAGTCATTGCTGGCTTCATGGCAGGGAGCCAGGCTGGCTACAAATGGTCAATGTATCATGTTGAGCCCTGCCATGGTAGTGGATTTTACGAACAAAAGTCCTTCATTTAACACCCTAGGTGTACAACTTAGTGTGTTTTTGGTGATGAATTTGGGATGATTATTACGATACCGTTTGAACGAAACAGGGAATTCCGGAGGAACCCTATATGCTACGAGCGCCCTGCTTTTGCTCGCCTTCTAGACTAAACCACGTGGGGGTGGTGGTTGATCAACGATCCGCCACAGGATAATAAGAGGTGTTGTTTGGAAGGGAATCGTGTTTCCAACTTGCTCTTTCCAACGTTTTGTACCTTTTGAGTTCGTGAAAACATTGGAAGGTGTTTTTCTTTCCAGCACCTTTTGGCTGTCAAAACATCATTAGTACAATCTAACATGTTTGAGAAACCCAGATCCATTGCACGGGGTCGTTGGTGCAAGATTTCTGTTGGTAGAAACCTTTCACCCCCTTTGGGTCGGGGAAAACCACCATGGATCAGGACTTGTTTGCGGAATCATCCTGAGACAGAGATTGGCGACCAGGCACTGATCCTTCAGAGAGTCATTTGGGAAGATCACTGATAAACTTGGCTTAAAAATGATTGAACACCTAGCTTGGATATGTTATCTTAGGTTACTTGTTTCTTTTTTTTCTACCATAGTCAATCAGCACTTGAGCCTTGGGGAATAATGGCATTAACTTGTTTTTTTCTTCCCCAAGCGGGAACCTACTGTATCAAGATGGTTTGTGAATCTACGTTCGAAACGCTCAGAACAAGAGTATCCTGTGGTCAAAGTACATGCAAAGTGTGCCCCTGAAGAGGTGGGTTAGTACAGGACAAATTTTAAACCAATACACGGTAACTGTGCCATCTAACCTTGTGTAGAACAAACATTGGGGAAAAACATCAGGTAAACCCTTTGTGGATGCTTGATGTCCCACCCACTCTAAACTTGACTGTGCATGTTCGTGGATGTTGTTGTTTACTTTCTACTGAGAGTAAACCACAACTTGTAGGGGAATTCTAACTGTCTTGTGCAAATCATTCAACAAGCAAATCTGTCTGGGATTTGTTTCAGGTGGTTTTTACAGATTCTACCATGGGATTCATCACCATTTGTTCCCCACCATTTGGGAGAATATGGAAATCACTTTCTTCCAACCACCTTATAGCAAATTCAAGCAGTTGGAATGTTGTTCAAATGTGTGGTTCAACCCACCGGAGTGAGCATTGAATCATTGATGCACCACAAGAATTGTAGGCTAATGGGTCATTACTTATTGATTGGGTGATGTTTTACAAAAAACTGCTTGGTGGTTTCAAATATTTCTTATGTTCATCCCATAATGGGGAATTGCTCCAATTTGATATTTTTCAGATGGGTGATTCAACCACCAACTAGAACAGCATGGGTTTGCCTGATGTCGTTGATCAACAGTGCCTTTCAAAAAAGACGTACGTTAAAAACCTACCGTGTTTTACCAGTCCGAGCACTTCATCCTCTTCGGGCAGCATGCTGCAGACAAGGCCGGAAACGCTGCAGAAGTGGAGGGTTGGGGGTATATCTTTCCACAAGATAGGGTTGATGGTTCAGAAAACCGGCTAACCACTTGAGGTTGGTAGTTTTTCCCATTATTTTCCAAGGTTTTATAAATCCCAGGTGGTTGTTTGGGTGTTCTTCCATGAACAGTATAAAGAACGATCAATAAAACCTACAAAACAACATGTTGAAATGATCTTTGGACGCGTTCCATTTCGTTCGTCGACTTCACCAACATGTCACATGTGGAAGTTGCGCCATAAGTTTTGGTCAAACAAGCAATCACTCGAATTTTGTACCCTGCCTCCAACACACAGCCGGAAGTGCAATTTTGATGATCCTTAAAAGTACCATGAACCTTCATGTCTTCTAAGGTTCAAGTTATAACGACCACCATGCTGGCCAAATCCTCGAAATTAACCCTTCACGAACCCTCGAAAACTGTTGCCGCCGATCATTTTTGAGGAAAATGTATTGCCCAGAGAGTCCCAGTCGACATGATTCAAAACGACAACTTTCCCAGCGTTGTCGCTGAAAAAACCCTTCAAACAAAAGTTAAGTCAGACATGATTTGAAGACATACACTCCTACAATCTAACATAGCACCTGGTAGGAAAACTCCGAAACCCAAACAGAAACTCATCTTCCAACCTCATCAATTTTCAGGTGCGAACTGTTGGTTGTTAGGGTCCATATATGGATGTTTCCAAAAATAGTCGTACCCCCAAATCATTCATTTTAATAGGGTTTTCCATTGTAAAACCATCCATTTTGGGGTACCCCAATTTTGAGTTGACTGTTCTGGGGTCACCCAAAACTCACCCAAGACGCCATTTTGTTTGGCCAGGTCACGCTGCAACAACTCTGCGGAGAGGTGGGTTTTTTGCGGTTTTCGGAGCTGATAGGGATCCCCGAAATGAGGACCTTTATCCATTTTCGCCGGGGGGAAGGAATGGTTGAAAATCTAGGTGGTGGCAACTCAAATATTTTTTAAGATTCATCCCTACCTGGGGAAAGTGATCCGATTTGACGAATATTTTTGGGATGGGTTGAAACCACGGACTAGAAAGCTAAGCCTCAAACCGGCGATGGTTTGGGTTTGGATCTTTTTTTTGAGGATTCTGAAGATAGATACCTTAAAAAAGGTAACAGAATACAGGACACCTTTGAGGAGCATGGCAAAACTAAGGGTGAAATCATGTTGGGGTCTAGTGGACACCATTTGCAGAAAATATCATCAGCAGAAAGAACACCTTCTCCCAAACCTCCAATTACCTAGTTGAAACATCCACCCGGTGTTTTTTTGTCCATTTTGTTGGAAGGGGTGACGAGAATTGAACCTTCTCCAAGCGACCATTCCTTGCCACGTAGTGACTCTGCCAGGTTTTTTCCAGGGTTTTGTGTAAACTTTAGGCCTACTTGATGGCTGTACTGCTGAAATCCTTGAAACAAAAATCAGCAGAAAACAGCCATATCTAGGGGAAATCACTTTTTATGGGAACCGGAAACAACCATTGAAATCATATCCAAACACGTCCAACCATCAATATACCATCTAGCTGGTGGCAACTGAAATATTTTTCATGTTCAGCCCAAAATTGGGGAAGATTTTTCCAATTTCACATTCGCATATTTTCCAGATGGGTGGGAACCAGCCACCAAGCAGATCTACACTGAAGTTTCAACACTTTGTTTTTTTGTTGGTTACTACCATTGATGAACTTGGAACCTCATGGACACAACAGGATTGGTACCGATCAGATTAAGCAGCTTCCGTACTGTGGCAGTTTTGCCCGGAGGAGTACACCCCAGAAGTTTAACATAGCCCTGGAAAATGGATGGTTGGAAGACTATTTGTCTTTTGGGATGGTAGATTTTCAGGGGCGAACTGTTAAACTTCAGGGGTTTTGTGTTGTTTTTTTCAGATCATACCTTCTAGAATCATGGTTCAGTTGGAAAACAGCCCTATGATAGAAGTAACTACCGAACCCGATTTTTCCGGCGTTCTTGGATTGTTGGAGGTATGGTAAGTATCATGCTTACATATTGCTGACTTTAGGAAGTACCTGAGGTACAATGTATCTATTGTAGGTACTTCCAACCATGTACTTGGCGGATCAACCCAGTCCTTAATGACCATAGTTAGTTGTAAGTCCCCCTAAGGATCGGGGGTTGTTTTCCACACCCCTTCCAAATGGCCAAACTTCATGGCTTATAAACGGGGGTGATCCGATCACCACTTACGTCCGTCCCGGGATGATCCTTCTAAAATTTATCACCTCCAACAATCCCTCATCTTCCAGTTCCCCAAGAATATTTGCTTCACATCACAAATTCGCCAACATGTATCTACGGTAACGACCAGACTCGGTTCACCCCTGGTGTTACACCAAATATATAGAGAATTTTCTCAGCGTTCAAAACCCTGCTTCTTTGTTTGATATAGGGGGATGATTATCCTACCCAGTTTATCTGTGGATTATTTCATAAGCCATGACATAAGGATCCCTTTTTTAATAACCATTATAAGGATTATTTGATGCCATGATCATTTGTCCTAATAAGGATCCCTATTTTTATGCCATTATATGGAAGATCTAAATCCATTTAATAACCAGTAATTAATGGAATGTCATCAGGTCTTTTTTCGTGGCTCAACTGGAGTCGATGAGGGAATTCTTCCAAATCCCGGCCTCAGGGCGAAGGTATGGAAGGCCATCTCCGATTTTTGGAGGTGAAAGATTCCGATGGGGAAGGGGGGAAGGAGGGGAAGGATGCTGAGAAGAAACCCATAAGATCCATTGGGAATGGTATGTTAACCTACATTGAATGGTTGATTTTGATGGTAAATGTAGCAAAAGATTCAAGATACCATACATGGATCCTATAGGGAAGTAGGCTGGCATTGTTTGTTTTAGTTTTCTGGCGTCAAGTATTTTTAAGCTATATATTGTATTCCAGTACAATGCCGGTATGAAATTCCATGAGCAGCCGAGCAGCCGGGATGACTGACGCAATTTGCTATGTGCAAAAATCTGCAACTCGTCGGCGAATTTCCAGTATGATCACCAGTCAAAGTTGTCATTTTGTTTAAGGTTGTTTTTTGATGTGGGAAGGGAGGACTTCCCATTAAAGGGAAAAGTAAACGGCCTTACTTCAAAAGTTTCCTTGTGTGATGGTGAAATCATTCCCCTGTTCCCCCATAAGACTCGCTAAACGAACGTTCACAGAATTGTGGGAACGCTGAAATGGTGCAATTTATATGGGGGTTTCCTAAAANAAACACCCATATACTCAGATGTTTTTTTGTGTGTAGTCCTGAGAGTAGGACTACGATCCTCAAGTTGAGCTGCTCAAGGGTGGAACAAGCAGTATCTAGATAATAAGGCCTGAAAATCAAGAAATCCTCACCCCCCAAAACAGCCTTAGAAGCTGAAGTTTATAAAATCGTCGTTTTTATTTGTTGTCAACCCGTATATAAAGAAATGGAATCAACAAAAAAAGCACTACTTTTGTGTGGAATGACCCCTTTGATTCCTCAATTCGAAGTCCTGGTGCTTGCCCTGTAAGGGTCATTAATAGGGTGACCTTTTTGAGGCATGTTTTATCATAAATTGAATCACAAGCGTCTGTCCTGGGGCCCGATCCTCCAAGCGGAGAAGTCCATCTTTATGAACCATCAACCTGTCCGATCGATACTCCATGTAAGGAAGGTTTACCCCCGCCATTTCCCCTTTGTTCACGTGGCCATTGTTTCACCTTTTCATGGCGCATCAACCAACGGAACGGCAATTTTCCTCTTCCCAGGATGCATCCCAGTTCTTGGACCAGAAGATGGCACCCAGGTTCCCCCGCGCGAAACGTCGGCCGGGAAAAAGGGGCCGTTTCAGAGCCATAGCCGCAAAGAAAGCATTGTATGTTTTTTGTTGGGGGGGGAAATCATGTTTGAGACGGGTCCAAAAAAAACAGGAGGGAATGATGGCATACCTGGGATTAAATATATTTATTATGTGTATCTTGTTGTGCGAAAGTGGATAGTTTGTTCAGCTCCGGAAACCAAAGATATACCCATTGAGACTTGCTTCCCAAAACGAGACAACATCTTCTAAGGCTGCCTTTCTTGCGGCTAGAAGAATTTAGTTTCCCCAGACAAAACAACTTGAAACTCATCTTCCTACATAAATGAAAAGGGAAACTCATCTTCCTAAGCTTTAATTTTGGGCTTATCAGCCAGTTGTTTTTGTTGGTCCTTTAGGTCGTATCCCAATAAGATCCAAGGGAATGGTATATTTTACTTACATGCATGGTTGATGTTTATGTTTTTCATGTAGGCCGGCAGATATATCAGTTGCCATGGATCCGTCATGGCTATGGCCATAGCCACTGTTGTTGTTCACGCTGCCGAAGGCCGGAGCACTTTCTTGGCCGGACGCAGACGATTCATGAGGCCGGAGGTTTCGTCAAGTTGGAGGTTTCGATGTTGGTTAAAGGGGTCACTGTTACAGGAAACCGGCAACAAGATGGCCTGGAAATTTCAAGATGGGCACGGACCTACCATGCAGGAAAGTCAATGGAGTTTAAATGGGGCAATTTGTAGGGTGAAGTAACTCCAGTTACCCAGGTATTTTTGGAGATTTACAGGGGTTATACTTGTAACTAGTAGGGACCCACCTTGTAGGGGGATCATGTATTCTAGCTGATGCTTGGAGAGGAGCTAAGGACAGATTTGGCGCTTGACCCCACTTTTGTTTGTTGTATTATGTCTGTTGTTGTTTGCCACCCTTTTTTTGGAAACATTTAGAAACTGGAATGCCGTCGCCGTAAAAACTGTAGCTTGAATTGTATGTTCTACCATAGAATTAATGCAGCATTATTTGGGACATGGTTCCTTAGGTACCCAATTCTTGAGCCAAAGGCCTCTGTAAAACTATCGGGTTTCCCCAACTTCTGTAGCATAGAGGATTAAATAAACATTGGGACCATATTTAGTATGAAAGTCGGTCCTGTTTTTTTTTATGTTTCTTGATTGTTCATGTACAAGAGCTGCCTTTTTATATTTGCTTGGAAGAGTCCCCACCAAAAAAGAAATACAGCATGATTCAAATCCTTCTGGACAGCCAATTCAGAGTATCGTATGTTAAGGTTGCAGATTTGTCCCCGAAAAACATTTTCGGAAACTCTCCGCCACAGATGGTGCCAAACCGGATCCAAATATTGGTGAAACCAGGGTTTGGCGGCTTGATTCAGGGCCGAATCTGCAACCCTGAATATTACCCTCCCTGAAACTAACATATAGCCTTAGCACCTGAAAATAGACCATCCAAAAAAGGAAGTTCATCGTCCAACCATTGATGTTCAAAGGCTTTTATCCATTAGTTTCAGGGGGGTGGATCCTTAGATCATTTCATAATGCTCCATATCATTTAACCGAAACCTTCCATTTTATAAACTTCAACAAATAGCTTAAACAAGGACAAATTTTCCATATCATGTAACCTATCCGAAAAAGATCTCTCATGAGTCCTTCTTCAAGCCGCAGATTCTGCAGGCAACTCGCCGCCAACTCTTGGACCTTTCAACCACCTTTCAACCCCATGTGGTCTTCAACAACTTGTCACCTCAACTCGCAATAATCCAACAACAATTGAATGGGACCTTACCAATGGACCCCAAGTAAGTTGCTAGAGCTATTAGATACTCAGGTTCAGGGGTCCATTCAGTGGGGTCCTGTTGGAGAATTCCTGGAAATAAGGTGATGCATCACTTTAGTGGACATCAGAGTCCGTCGTGCTTGTGCCTTATGGGGTCCAGAGGCGGGGGGCCCGAAAACGGCAGCGGTTCGGTTGGGTGTGTGCCAAATTTCCCACGGCCCCAAAAAAGGTGGTGTTTCTTTGTTTAAGTAAGGGACATGTGACGTTACTAACCCGAAAAAAATATAAAGATAAGATCATATCGCTATTAACATTTATATCGTTTCTAACTAAAAAGGGGAATGTCGTTACTAACCCGAATTTCGTTATTGAATTATATAAAGATCATATCTATAGCCAAATTACCAAAGAATAATTCAAAATGACCCTTTTTCTTTATGGGCCAACAAAAACACCCACGGTTTACGCTGCAACAGCGGTTGCTTTTGCTTCACTTGGTGGGCTGGGAATTCTGTGAGGTTTACCTTAGTGAATCAGTAGGTTGTTTCAGACTTGTACTTATACTAGGTGGTGGTTTCAAATATTTTTTAATTTTGACCCCTACTTGGAGAAGATTCTCATTTTGACTAATATTTTTTAAGATGGGTTGAAACCACCAACTAGTAAAACAGCTGAAGGTGGATGAAGTATTTTCCTATTTTCTGAATGGAAGTGCTCCAACATAGGCCCAGATACTTGGTTTAGTACGGTGAAATCATCTAGAAACTGTTCATCACGCGCTTAACCATTACATATGTCAGACGCATGATTCAATAACATAACACATCTATAATCTATACCTAGAACCCAAATGACCTTTGTTTTGATTGGAAAAGGCCTTGTTTTTTTTGGGGGGGGGGGGGTTGACCTTCAAAAATAGAGATCATGGGGTTCTAGGTAAATTATACCTCATTCTGTGGGTCCTTTTTGTTTTTGGTTGTTTTTTTCTTTCCAAACACTTTCAACCTCCTCTTTTTGTTGCCTTAACAAAAACACCATGGTTTTTTTTTCCGTTTTTGGAATGCCAGGGAATTGGCAAAAGCGCCCTGGGAGTGGAATTTCTACACTTTGCGGCTGCTCCGGGGAGACATTTCTCGTCCGGGACGATGGTATGGAATGGGATGATGGTGGGGGGGTTGGTTTGACATGTATACTGTATAGATGTATATGTGTTTTCGTGATGTAGTATAGCTTCCTGATGATTTTTGTGTAATAATATGACCATTTTTAGATTGATGTCTGAAAATATCAATTCGCTTGAACTGAAGACTTTACGTATATATTATATATTACAGACATGCATAGTGATGTATGCAAACCCTCAAGGCGAAAGAACAAAACAAGAGTATGCAAGGTAGACAGTACCGTTACCTTTAACAAGATTTCACTTGTGAAAATTTTCCACAAGGCCGCATGGTTGTACGTTCCATTTTTGAAATTGGGCAGCGTAACAATCTAAAGCTATTTCAACACACCGCAGGCAATCCCCCAAGCCAATTATGAAAGAAATCCCTCTTTAGCCTTTTGGTAACGGGTTACGGGTGTGTTCCCAAGGTGTGTTGAAACCAACCTTTGAAACAAGTCCTTCCCCAAAATGACTGTGGCTGGAAAGTGATGGATCCCAAGATTGATCTTTGGAATGACTAACATATCTCAGTCCTCCCCCTACTTCTTAGGGACTACTTCAAGAGGAGAGCTATACCAACTCCAACCATTGGAATTTTCAGGGGACATTCTTACTTCGTTTTCTGGGGAAGTAAAAACCCATGGTTTTCCACTGGGTGTTGAAACCTCAACGATTTTTTGATCGTTTTTACCTCGATCCCTGGGGAAATGAATCAAGTTATTTGACGGACAGCGTATATGAATTTCAGATGACTTGGGTGGTTCAACCACCAACTAGATAACTAGTTTCCAGTTTTACCTTTTTAAGGCGTGGCAATTCCCCAGTCAGTACGAATCCTTCACTCATAGGTTTCGAACCTTCAGTAATGCGCCATGGTTTTCCAACCAACCAACCGATTGTTGGATCTCAACCAACTCGGACCCAGGTGCTCTGCTCGTACCATCCATTTGGAAGCCTCGGACCTTGTAGGTCACCGGGCTGGGAGCCGTCCGGTTTTTGCGGTTTTCTGGGGTGGGTGGGTGATGATCAACTTATAACTGCTTGGTGGTTTCAAATATTTCTAATTTTAATCCCTACCTGGGGGAATGATCCAAGTGGACTAATATTTTCAAATGGGTTGAAACCACCAACTAGATAACCTTAGACCTGCCGGTGTTAAGGGATGACTGACCTGTATTTTTTGGTGTATTTAATTCCTAACCCCAAAATTTTCTTGAAGATATTCAAGGGCTTAAAAACAATCATGTTAACTCCCAGAAAGGAATAAACCCATAGGATCCCATGTATGGTATATTCAGCTACGTTTGGTAGGGTTTTTTATGGTTTTTCATTTAGGTAAATATACCGTCCAGTCCCATGGGTCCGTCATGGGAGAGATGAACTTTTGTTTGGGTTGGAGCCTGTTTCCTCCCAACTAGGTGGTAGTTTCAGATATGTTTTATTTTCACCCCTACCTGGGGAAATAATCCAATTTGACTAATATTTTTCAAGTGGGTGGTTCAACCACCAACTCGCCAAGCATTTTTGGTGACCTGGGAACCTGGGAGCCGACAGTGCCGACAGGTATCGCCAACACCTTGCAGGAAGAGCTGGAGAGTCTCGCAGCGCAAATGGAGGCACTGGGCACCCCCTCAGAAGTAAGGCCCTATGATCAGGGCTTACTAACCAAAGGTTTCCTTTAATACGGCCTTATTAAATCCTTAGTTCTGAAGGGGGGGTATGCTAGGGTGGTATTTGTTGATTAGCCATAGTTATTGGGTTGTGGCCGGTTATCTCACTCCCTTGCAGTTCCACGTTTCCCACTATCAGCACAAAAATGCCTGGCTGAAGAACAAGGGGGTAATATTCAAAACAGAACGGACTGGGCAGTTCTGATTTGATCCATAGCAATTGTGTACATGTACATATGTATGTATTTGTAAAAACATGTAAATAAATATATAAGATATAATGTCATTGTTTTACTTTCTACCATGATGAGTCCTCACTCAAGTATCATTTCGGGTAATTGTTGTTCTATATACATATTAACATGTTGGTTGTCCAACCATCTAAATTAAGTCAAAGACTTCGTACTGCTAGATATTTGGCAATATGATTAATTCCCAGACACTCAATGTGCTTGGTGTATTTTGCTTCATTTACCCTCTAAACTACCCAGGTTTTGTAGGTAAATAGACCAACCCCCATTGACATTGACTGGACCTGGGATGAGAGTTCACAACTTGCGGAAACTTAGTACTGAAAGGAATCAACATCCAAAAGTTCCCACCTGAAAGATAAGTTTGCCATAGTTTTTGTCCCTTTGAATTTTGGACTCCGAAAATTTTTTGAAGGGTGTGAAAAAACCAATGGTCATCTTGGTCCCTTGGTCGAAGTTTTCTGAATTTTAGTTGGTTTTGTTGTTCGAACCAAAACAAACCACTCTGTGTTCAGAGGGCTTTATGAGGTTCATATTGTCCATGTTTATTCATTTTTGGTGAGTTTTTTGATTTTCTATTGTTACTGGGATATTTCCCACCCAAATTCATTTGTAATTTGTCCATATTGGCATTCCGCTTCCATTTCCCGTTACTCTCTGTTTTTCCGTCAAAAATGGCCATCCCGCTTGGAGGATCATTCCATGCCTTGCTTTTAAGTGGTGAAAATAACCATTGTGTTAGTTAGCATGTCCCCTGGCCAAATGTGGCAAGTTGTTTCACTTTCCAAATTTGGCCTATCTACTACATGGCTATTTCAATGGCGGTGAATCACAAACTATAATCAGTGGGATTTTCAGGGACCCCCAATGATGGGACCTGATGGGACCCCTTTCCCATACTATTCCTAGGTGGTGGCTTTGAATATGTTTTATTTTCACATCCAAATTGACGAATATTTTTCAAATGGGTTGGTTCAACCACCCACCAGATGTAAAAAAACCCTGGAAAATAATGGTAGGTAAACTACCTTTTGCTCAGCTGGTGAATGCCGGATTTCTGGTTGCCATCAACAGTAGTACAAGAAGGGGCCCCCTAACTACTATAAGTGGATTTATCCCTAGTTATACCCTTTTACAACCATGGTTTTTCATAGGGTTTGTTGGGGTTATAACTACCTTATAACTAGGGGGGGCCCTTCTTGTTGGTACAGTATAGGCAATCCCAAAAGGAAGCTCATCTTCCAACCATCATTTTTCAGGGGCTATGTTAAATTTCGCGGGTGTAGTATGGGTCCTGCTGGTCCCATTTTTCAAAGGGGGTCCTCCTCATGACATTTTTTTCGCAAGGTGTGCTTACGACCTGGCTCCAGTGATTCAAGGTAACGGTTTGGAGATGTGCCAAGGGGGTTGGTTGGTGTGGCAACCTTGCTATGTATACGACTAAATCTACTAATTTGTATAGGTTTCCCCTATAAAGGG
>DF239839.1:162103-183144 GCA_000507305.1 Breviolum minutum Mf 1.05b.01
CTTACGTAGTAAGTAAAAGAAATAGAAACATGAGAATGTCATTTTTCTGGTAAAAAAAAATGTGCATAAAACACTGGTAATTCCCATATAAAATGCTTGTAGGTGGATCATGGGGGGGGTGACCATATATATCATAGATATACCTATAGCCTATAGGTACTGAAGTTGTTGTTGATTTAATGATATGGTTCTTGCTTGTCAACATGCAAGTGACCCTCAGCCAAAGGGTAACCTTTAAACTCTTGGGGATCACGTAGTTGATAGGAAAAATAAAGGCAACACTTTTATTTCATGGTCCCAATATGGTCCCAAATGGTTGAGTAAGAATGGCCATCCTGTAAAAAGTTGGGAGGGTGAAGATGTTTTGGTCTCCCCTTTTATTTTTCATTTTGATGGCATTTGCCGCTGAGCTTCATGATGAAAACTGAGCCGTGTGAACGATCCACATACACCCCGAAAAAACTAACATGACAATGGAAAACCAACAATTTGAAGATGTATCTCCTACTAAAAATGGTGGTTTTCTGTTGACATGTTAGTTTTCACGGGGGGAAATACACAAATGTTCAAACCAAATTTTACCTTTAGGAAGGATATGTTCAATTCCGTAGGATCAATGTACAGTATATTTACCTAGATACGTTTCGTTGATTCTTTAATGGTATTTAAATCAGTATAGGATAAATATGCCATACATAGATCCTATTGGAATCAATATTTCATAGGGACCCTTGGGATGGTACCCCTTAACAATCAACCTTGTATCCACCTTATATACACCTTATATCACGTGGGTATTTGGTACCAATCCCCTTTAAAAGGGCTCCGTTCCAGGGAGGGTTTCGAACCCAGCATTTTCCCAGCTGTCGATTTCAGGAGCTCCTTGTGTTCCACTGGCTTATCTGCGAGGCTCGAATCCCTTGGGAAGTCGGATCCGCCACCAGAAACGACTGATGTCCAGTCTTCCGAAATTGGGCGGAAATTACATGGAAATTGAGCATGGCGCCATTTTCTTGAGTGATTTTTTTTGAGGAAACTCCTTGCAAGGAGCTTTCAAGAAAATTCATTGGTAAAAACAATACCATGCTGAAAAACAGTCCATCAAATGTTTGCAAAAGATGTGTATCTAAAACTCCTCCATTTCCGAGCGGGATAAGATGTTCGCAGCCATTTCTGCTCAAACTGTACAGAGCAGCGTGGCAAGTAATATAGGGAGATATTTCGCCATGCTTGTTGTCGCTCACCAGGGTCCATTTTTGTTTACACAAAAAAACGTGCGAAACTTCATCGTCCAACACTAAGATTCCGGAATCTGTGCAAAAATATCTGAGCAAATATCAAAAAATTTGCTTCACTTCACAACATCTAACCTTTTTAAGACAAAAATCCGCAATCTCCGTATCCGGCGGTGGTTTTTGGGAGAGTTTTTTGCCCTTCACCTTAGCTTCTCCGGCTACGCAGCCCACCCAGAGAAGCTACTTGGATTTTGCTTGATTTTGGTTTCTCAATGGGTACTTTGAACCATGGAAAATCACGGCTTGAAAAAAGGGATCTTTGAACTTTCAACTAAAGTTTATGGTGCAGCTCTTTGAGCATTTTTTTGCAAGTTTTTGTGTTTGTGTGTGTGTCCCATAGGATCCATGTATGGTATATTACCTATATTTACCTACAGTTAGGTGATTTTTATGGTAAATGTAGGTAAATATACCATACATGGGTCCTATCTGTGTGTGATTGAAGGCTTTTGCAAAGTACACTCACACCTGCTGAAAAAATATGACTGGAGAGTGAATAGAAGTACTGTGTTTTTTTGTTTTCAAGATCCCCTTTTATATCCTTTTATCATAATCAGACAATATACTTACATTTCAGGGAAAATTTCGGTAAAAAATGGTTCAGGTAATGTCGGTTTAGTCGGATTCTTTGGGCAGCAAAACCCTTGGCCAAGGAGATGACTTTTGGCACATGTAGTGTGGCACAGCCAGTGTGGAAGCTTAGTATTTTTGGTTGGTTGGTTCGGGGGTGGGGTGGGTTTTTGTTGGATCCCATGGTGGGTGTTTTTCATGGTTTTTTGTTTTTAAGACCTAAAAACACACAACAAAACTCAGAGGGTAACAACCTGGGGCTGTATTACAGGAGGCTGTAAAACACAAAGGTTCCCAATTGAATTCCCCATATTTTTTGGGATCAAACAATGCAATTTTTTGTGTAACTTTGAGGGATTTCCCTTATGATTCGTGCAGTGTTTGGGCTGGTAGTATAATGGCTCCTGTAGGAAAGTTCTTAGACAAGTTGGGATTCCAACCTGCACCGACTCGAGGTCAAAGAGCTTTGTGCTTATTGCATCCTTTTTGTTGAGGGGAGACAGCTAATTTTGTTTGCCCCAACGTTGTGTGTGTGTATGTGTTGATTGAATGGTATGGCCTCGATATTGTTGATGGCTTAGAAATTTGGCACCAACACCAGTTAAGGTTGGCAGTTTATTACGTTGCGAAAGGTGTTTAACTTGTTTTTTAATATACATCCTGTTTGATGGATTTTCTCTCGGATTTTCTCTTCACCATCCATACTGTTGATCGAAGAAATCCCAAACCACCACCTGGGATGTATAAAACCTTGGAAAATAATGGGATAAACTACCAACCTCAACTTCTTAGCCGGCTTTCTGAACCGTCAACCGTATGAAAGGATGACGCCCCAAATTTTAACAGTCAAGAAACAATTGGGTGTACCCAGTGTACCCCTGACGGTGTACCCCTGGTATTGTTTGTGTTCTCTTGGGATTCTTGGGGATTATAACTCATAGATACCCACTATATAGGGCATTGTTTTAGGGATTTCCCAGAAAAGGTACGTTGGGATCGGGGGCCCACATCCAGCTATCCCCCCCACACAGGATCCGTGACCATCCATGAATGCTGCAGGAAAGGATCGGACAAGTCCATCAGACAAGGCCAAGTGGTTAGGGAGGGAAGGAGATATAGGGAAGTCCCCCTGGTGTTTCCTTCCAAGAAATCTCTAACAGGACCCACGGTCCACGGACCCCGAAAATTGAATCCATCAAAAATTGAATGGGACCTTATACCAACCGACCCCTAAGTTGCGATGGAGCTATTAGATACTCAGGTTTTTTCGTAGTCCGTGGACCATGGGTCCTGTAATCTTGGAGATTCGAAACTTGGATTTCCCATCATTGTTGGGGGCGAACTGACGGGCTATGTCTGTTGGTTTGTTTGGGAGTGTAGGAATCCTACATTCACGGTGAAATGTTGATGCAGTGAGTTTTGTTGGTAAATTCAGAATTCATCCACAACTCTTCTCGTTTTTTGGTCCATAACTCGCCATGAGAAAGCATGACGTTTCGTCCCTTCAAGTGATATCCACTGTCAGGTGATGAATAGATGACTAGTAGTCCTCCTTAGGTTTTCGGGTGAATATTTCACATGACATGTCAATTGAGGTCACCAAAATATCAATCAGCAGTTTAGTAGGTGATTTGCTCCCTCCTCCACAAATTGAAAGGTTGGTTTTTTTATTGCAGAAATAATGGGCGGTTCTCCTGAACTTGTTCTGTATGGTTTCACCCCAACCTGTTGGGTTTCATGCCTCGGATCCTGTTCTTTTCATTGAATGAGATGGGGGTTTCCCTCCTAAAATGGTGGGTTTCCCCAACAACCATTGGTTTTCCTACTAAAAATGGTCATTTTGGGGTACCACCACTTGAGGAGACACCCATATCTTGAGACCTAAATTTTGGATTCAAAATGCAAGTGATGGGTTTGTGAGTGGTTGATTATCCATGGTTTCAGGATCTTCTATAGGCCGCTACTTTGATTTTTTTAGGGCCCCCACCAATGCTGTTATTCCACAAGAAATTGAGTTGCATATGCTAGATATATATGCATGTATATATTCATATATATATATATCAGATGTACGTATGTATACATATATATAGTATGTAAACTGTTTTTCTTTATTTATGTATATACATAAACTGTTATTTCTTTCTTTATATATGATTATATATGTTTTCTATATACATATCTTTGCAAGTATTTGTTGAGTCCACAAGATGTGTGTGGCTTGACATTAAAACACACACTGTTTCAAGGATGAATGGCTCGCTGGAGCGAGCAAAACTGCCCACAATTGAACCATCTAGGAAGCCTCACATAGACTGGTCCACAATGTTTTTTCCCACCCCCATCCCCCCGAAAACTCACATAATCCACCATGAATGAAGATGTTTTTTCCTTATTGAAAGATGGGGGATTATCCATGGCTGCCATGTTTTCAACTGGTCATGTTGGATCTGGGAGTCGGGTCAGTCGTATGGCCCCATTTTTTAGAAGGCTTCTTATCCATCTGGTCAAATTATAGGGACCTCACCCCAAATGGTGGTTTAGTAAGGTCCAATATTTCAGGGAAATCTAGGTTGGTGAAATATCTTAATTTGGCCAGATCCATGATTTTGGATGCCATTCAAGGAAGGGTTCGACTAAGTTGACATGATTTTTTATCCTTTAAAGCGAAACAAAACTGCTGAACATCTCGGTAGTATGGTGTTTTTTTCCAACTAGTCATGTTGGACATACTGTTGGCTAGTTCAGTTGAAATGTGGCTGGATCATGTGGGGAAGATGCTGGTGGTAAATTATGGGATAAACTGCTGCATCCCGCTACTTAGCCGACAGATGTTTGAGCCATGAACAGTAGTATATACCGTGTGTGTATATTTATGTAGACATAGATTGGAACTACCCCCCACCCAGCAGCAGTCACCACCAGGATTATTCCATTTTTAGTAGGGAATCCCTATAAACCTTCATTTGTGGCTGCTACCGGGTGGGGGGTGGGGAGTAGACATATCTATCTATCCATCCATCCATCCATCTATCGATCTATCTAACGTTAAGGGTCATTCCCCCCTAAATTTTTAGGTCAAAAATCAGCAACTGGGCAGGTCGCAGGAAGCCACTCAAGGTCTTGGTGTCTTCGTGCAGGTGGACGAAAAAGCGACCAGTGGGACGGAGGTGTGTGTGGTAATACTGTGGATGGTTCAGGACTCCCGAAACAACCACCGTTTGGATGTCTAAAACCCTATAAATTCATATCAATTCTGGGGAAAAACTACCAACCTCAACTGGTTAGCCGGAGTTCTTCCATCAAGTATTTCAACATGGCTAGTGGATGAACACCATTGTTGTTGTAAAACACTCGTAGATTTGCATACATTTATATACATACAATATATATATATATACCTATATATATATATACCTATATATGATTGTTTGATATTATAGAATATCCAACTACGATCTACGAACTACTAACTACTAACTACTACTAACTACCAGTACCAATACTACTACTAGAACCAGTACTAGTACAGACAGCAAATAAGAAGGTTGAAAAACAATCCCCAAACTGTTTTGAAGAAAGCCCAAATTAAACCTCCACCGAGTAGATTAAACCTTTGCGCAAAAAAAAAGGCAGAGTCACCATGTCAATTGGTTTGCCAGAGGTTTTCCATCAAGAATCAAGAGTATTTCACCATGATTGGGGGGATATTCTTCATTCCATATTCAAGTTGTAATTCCCAACTTGATCATCCCAGAAGGAAAGGTTTAGGGGCCAAACAATGATCCTACAAAGACGACCTTATTTTTGAATGCACCGCCCCCCTCAACATGCCCTGAAAAATCAAGCTTGGGGAAGTTCTCCGGCCCATAAGGGGGGGTGGAGAGAAGGCCAATTGGCCAAAGGAGGACAGTTGAGATAAATCAAAAAGACATCCAGCATATTCTCCTGCAAATAAACATAGAACCTTAACAAACAACCTTTTAGAAAGGAAGATCATCTTCCAAACCTCCATTTTCAGAGTTCCGTGTTAAGTTTCTGGGCTGTAAATGGTTCCTGGTGACTCCCTTATTGTAGTTTGATAACTATTGTTTTGTTTGCACCCTATACAATGTTCTAATCTAAAAAGAGACATGTTTCCTAACTGACTAACTCTAGTTCCTACCCTGAAGAGCCTTTTAGGTGTAGATCGCTTACTCTGAAATGGTTATACAACATTCCCGGAACGTTTTGTTTGTTTTTTTTGGATGGGGTGGTGGGTGTGGTGGTCCAATACTTTGAGATCGGCCATTTTTCACCTCCCCAGATGTGTATGGTCTATTTACCCTACAAAACTGTGTAGTTGAAAGGGGGTTTTCATGGATGTAAACAGACCATATACATTAAGCACGTTGGGACCTATAGGTAGGTAAATAATCCATGGTTGCTGTTGGTATATTTACCTACATCTATTGGGTGGTGGTTTTAAATATTTTTTATATTCACCCCTACTTGGGGAAGATTTCCATTTTGACGAGCATATTTTTCAAAGGGGTTGGTTCAACCACCAACTAGTCTACTATAAAAGATCAACCATTCATGGATCCGTAAAAATACCATCGTCCATCATGGATCCTAATATATGGGGATCGATGAATCATCCATACATCCAGGACCTTGAGCCGCCCAGCTTTTCAGAACCTTGGTCCTATTGGGTCGGGGCTAAAACTGGCGATTTTCTATCATGGGAAAAACCTATGAACCCCCCCAAAAAACCATGAAAAATTTAAGGTTTGGGGCCCACTTAAAAACCCAGGGTTTTTTTTTACCGGAAAAACCTTTTTGAAATGTAGGTTTGTATTTTTGTTGGGGGTGACGGACTGCAAGTAAGGCTGAGAAGCTCGACTTTGGCGAAACAGACCTTGGTGGGGATCAAATGGAGACACATGGAAATGCTGTTGATGATCCAGAAATCCAGCTAAGCAGTTGAGGTTGGTAGTTTATCCCGTTATTGTTGAAAACGCTTTATTACATTGCCAGGTGGTTGTTTGGGATGTCTTCCATCAACAGTATTGCAACACCATTAGTTTGGGGGGGTCTACGTCTCTTTTCAGGAGTGTAGGGATATTGAACCTCAAAAATGATCCGGGTATTTTGCAGCCATCCAGAAACGAGATGATTTGATGATCCTTGGATCCACTACAAATTGGGATGCAATGATTTTCGACATTCTCCAGTTTCGATGATCAACCAAACTCAACCCGATTTTTTTCGAAACGAGACGTTAACCATTTGAATTTGTTGGCCATCTTCAAAAAAGAAAAGTCCCAAATCCTAAACGCTTATGATTCTAAGTTTGGATTCGCTCATGGCGATGTTTTAAAAAACTCTCTCGTATGGAATAACCTAATAAAATGGAAGTGTTTTCCTTCCAGGGAATGATCACACATCCCACGTGGGGAAAAGAAAAAATAATCGACTCAAGCCTGCCTGCAAAGAGGGGATTTGTTCGTTCCCTGGAGGGTACTACTGTAGACTCGTCGAAATGGTATACTCACTTGTCACTTGTGCTTCACTAGTGTTCCACGTTTGTTTTTCCATCTTTGGGATGATTTCTCGCACAAGATCTTCCTGCAAAAATCTGGACGAAATAAACCAACTTTAATGATTGAAAAAGCAAAGATGTATATACAAACAATACCTTCACTCAGCCAATGGCTGGCCGAAAAAAACTTGTGTGGCTGACATGACATACTTAGTAGGAACAACTAAAGGTTTAAACTTTTATTTCATGGTCCCAAATGGCTGAGTAGGTGGTGAGTAGGTTAACCGCAGTTCTTTCTGGCCACATAGCATGACCGTTTGCCCTTAGTTGTTTTTCATGTCTTGCGCCCCCAAGTCCTTCAAGTCAGGATCTTGAAGATGTGGAGGAGAGACTTCGCATCATTACCGAGAGATGACTCCCTTGTTTGTCCATTAAGGGGATTTCCCACACCGGAAAAAAGTCTAGCAATTGACGGTTAAGATGGGAGTCCCCCCATTCAAATGGCATGTTTTTCTCTTTATCCTGAATTAAACATTTTTGCAGTTAGATTTGGGAAGATTCAAGACATGCCTGGGTGGTTGGTAAATGTCTCGATAGCGCTAGTGTTTGTCACATGAGTCATGAGTCGCAGATTGCAGTTGTTTCTTTCAAGTGTTGTGAGTTACCTTGTGTTTTTGGGGTGCGTATATGCTCTGAAGTTCAAATATGTTCAAAATTAAGACTTGGAAATGGCAATTCAGTGTGATCAAATTTGACTGAAACTATCTATATACAACTACGTTTCTTCGTTTTTTTGCTACATAGTTTCCTTAAGTAGGACTCCTTGTTGTCCCGTCAACTTGACGTCTAAAATTGCTACCATAAATCCTTTGACCCGCATGACAGGAGGAGTGGAAGAAGCTGGATCCCACATCCGATATCCTGGCTGCTTGTCATAGAAGATGAAGATGCCATCGGTAGCTGGTGGCAAAAGAAACACCATCTAGGTGGTGTTGTTCAAATATATTTTGAGTTGTCACCCCTGGGGAAATGATCCAATTCGACTTGCGCATATTTTTTAATTCAATAGATCAACCACCAACGGTAGCCATTTTCAACGACCTTAAAAAGAATCACTTTAAAAAAACGTATTGAATTCTGTACATGGACTTGATCCCAACAATGGCCCAAGTATCCTCTCTGAAACGAATAGCTTACTGCCTGAAAATCAATGTTTGGATGAGGAATGTCCTTTTGGGATACATCCTGTTTTCAGGGCGGCTGTTAGTTTCACGGAGTCTATTCTTTTAGGTAGAAAAAAGGGACCTACTGTTGGTGGAAGAAATCCTGCACCACCTGATATAGATAAAACCCTTGTAAAAAATGGTAGATTCTCCATATCAACTGGTTAGCAGGATTTTTTCCATTGTATTTCTGGATTTTGTTTAAGTGTTAAAAAACTTGTCACCTCGAATTCGTTGTGGGTTTTCTTTTAAAGAAGTTGACTCCAGCGGATCTCTGTTTTTGGATTACATTTGGGATGTGATGCATTTCATATTTAACCCTAGCCCTACCCTTTTTTTTGTTTGGAAAAGGGGCGACCTGAAGATTGGCCCCTCAAGCAAACCAACAAGAATTCCTCCTCAACATGATATGTTGTATTTGTTGTATTTACGTACACACGTACCATACAAAATATAGCCACATGTCATGTAAATACACCATACATTGAGTGTTTGGGCTTTCCAGGGACCTTGGGGACCTGTTTGTAGAACCAGATGTTTTGGAAAAAAGTCCTTCCTGCTTGGATGTCCCGTTGGAAGTTAGGTTAACCCCAATATACTTCATTTATAGGTAGGTGAACTAACCCATTGATCCTAACCATTGATCCTAACTTCCTGACCCATCCAAGTGCTGGATTTTTTTCTGAAAACAAACATCCACGACTTCGCCTCCACCCCAAACACTTTGACACAGTCCGGGTCGACTTGGCGATCTATGTTTTTTTGAAAGGTTGACACCCCCCGGATTTTTTGTTTCCGGCTGTCAGCTGAAAATGATTGGAGTTCTGAAATTTCGGAAAATCACTTTTGAGTCGATGATTTTCTGGCTTTACCGTTTCGTGGCATGTCTGACTCCTTCCCTGGAAGGTGTACCATATGATGTTCGTTTCCGTTTGTAAAAAGGTGGGCCCCTACCAGCCCCCGGGGTCCATAACTCCACTTATAGGGCTGATTTCACACCAGTTGCCCCTTTATGTTCGGCCATTTATAGGGGCCCCACGACTCCATTTATAACGATCGGCTAAGACGGCCCACCTTGTGACCATGCATCCCGTTGCGGTGTCACTGGGCGCCACCCACCTCCCAAGGCCATGGTCAACTCGAAAGAGTTCATTGGAGAACGACCGGTATCTGCACCTCCAATGTGCCTTTTTTTGGTTGGAGATTTTTTGGTGGGATTTTTTGTTGAGGAAACCGAGATCTTCCGGGTGGGTTATGATGGATGCATTAACACGTGATATACCCTAAAATCAACGAACCTATAGGTGGTTTCTTACGTATTTTTTTTTAATGTTCACTCCGAAACTGGGGGAAGATTTCCAATTTGACCCATACTTTTCAGATGGGTTAAGACAAACCACCAACGAAGGTCACCTTTTGAACCCAAGAATTGGTGTTGAATTGTATTCGTCGATGTTTCTCCGAACTTCCAAAAGGGGTATTTTTAGGTTCCATGTTAGTTTTTTGGGGGGGAAGTGTAGGGGATGCAAATACTACTCAGTTGTATATGTTTTCAAACAGGATCCGCCATTAGGAGTCAGTGTCGCAGGGGTATAATGGGCACAAGAACAGTGGGATTCCCCAGAAGGAAATACTACCCAATATCCCCAGTTATGTTTCGGGATGATTTCATAAGCCATGTATTTGCCGATTCAAATTAGCCAAGCAGCATTTCTCAAGGGTTTTTTTTTCATCACTGTGCGGAAATTTATCTCGCAAGCAGAAAAGGGGGAACTCCCCCGAAGAAGGGACCAGTACCTCAATTTCAGGTTGAGGTAAAATAGATTTTTGTTGATGAAAAGGGGTCCACGGGTGAAGGGTAAATCCCCGAAAAATCATCACTTGAAGTTTGGGGCGGAAATGGAATTATGGAAAGTTGAGATGTTTTTCTCCATTTCAACTTGTTTAACTTCCACCAGATTTCTGAAACATCCACAGAAGCGTGTTTTTTTTAAACATTTGTTGGTTGGATTTTCTGTGCCATGCGCTGAATTCATGAGTATAACCGACTTCTGTCGTCCTGTACCAAGCTAGATACAGAACTGCACGTCCTGGTGGAAAGTAGTTTGAATAGTTCGCAACCCTGCAACAAAGATACTCCGTGGATGTATGAATGATGTATATGTTGATAAGTATTCATATATTGATGTGATGTCTGACATACCCTGTCATCAACATCCCTTGACTATATGTACTTTTGCCTCCTGTGTATTGTTTCCGTGGGTGCTAAACATTGATCCTATCTTCGACTGTGACATGGCAATGCCGGAGACTTTTTTGATGTTTGGTATTAGTGGGGATGGCTGACATTATCAAATTGGTGGGTTGACATGGAACACATCTAGCAGCTTCCCCTACAACCTTCAAGATCATTGGTTTTGCATGGTTTTGCGGAGTTCTTCCTCACAACGTAAACCTCTCACTGCTGTGATTTCATGGTCATTTTATTCTGCCCAACAAAATTTGATACAGTTGATGGCTATCTAAAATCCTGCAAACCAGTTGAGGTTGGTAGTTCATCCCATTATTTACAGGTTGATCACACTTGCGTCGCGCCCTGGGTTGCCGGAGCCGCAGTACGACCATCCTCACTGTGTCCCAGATGTCGAGCCGGTCCCAACACCCACGATTCCCTGTATGATGATGCCGGTTCCTGTTGCCCCGTTGGCACCCGAGCTGGCGCCGCAAGAAGTGGGGCTTTTCTTACAGTTCCGCGGGATGCGACCAGAAACAGCACACGCGGAGGAGCTGCAGGCCTTTCTAGGCCGGACTTTGGAACTGTTGATTCTCCCGCCGGAAGGCACCGAGCAAATGCGGGCGCAATTGCGATGCTGGCAACGTCGCCTCCGATGGAGCACTGCCGGATGTAGGCTCACCTGTACGGCCTTCGCTTCTGAGGGCAAGGCGATGTAGGCTGAGCTTTTTGTTTGTTGCGGCCGGCAAAAAGCACAGGTGGCCCGAGACCGAGAGGAGCGGCGTCGTGTGGCTCAACAGAGAGTGCCTGTTGCATAGTTTTTGGTTTTTCTCGCTCGTTGCCTTGTGTGGAACTGTGGGTGAAACGTGTGTCAACTGTGGGTGAAACGTGTGTCAAAGCAGAATTTGTCACGGTCTTGCACCACGTCCACTCCCCCAAAGTTGGTCGTCACCCTCCCCCCCCAACATCACGTCCACTCCCCAAAGTTGGTCGTCACCTCCCCCCCCAACCAGCACACTACAATGGCACCCAGCACAACCACCACGTCCACTCCCCCAAAGTTATGGCACCCGACGATGGCACCCAGCCATGGCACCACGTCCACTGCACCCTGCAATGGCACGCTGGTGCCACGTCCAATCCGCCAAAGTGGTTCGTCGCCCTCCCCCCTATTGGAAGTAAGAACCCCTAGAGCTATCGCTATCTGGGGAATTAGCATCCAACAGCGCGACCCACAAATCCGCTAAAAACCTTAAACCCTAAACCATTCAAGTTGTTACTTTTCCATTGCCAGTCATTTGTTCGTTAAAACCGGGGTGCCTTACACTTGAGGTCAAATCTACCTGTCCTCGGGAAGGTGCCAACCTATTCCCGCAGGGTTGGGAATTCCCTGGTGATTGTAAGGGATGGAACATGCCCCAAAAAAATGCCCGGGAACATTCAGGGTTAGGATTCATTGTAAGTTAATGTAGTTTGCTCAGATTGGTTGGTATGTTGGTACTTGGAAGATTACAGGAAAATGTCCCTGGCAAGTTTAGGGGGTTTCCGATTGCTTGGTGAAAGATGAAAACTTCGAGTGCGTGAATTGAAAGAGAGGGAGGAAGGGCGAATTGGGTCAGTGTTCAAGCCATAGATAGTGTTGGTGCATCCAGTAGATTTCGCTTATGTAACATGCAAACATACACCAACCAGACGAAGAATATTGTAGTATATTCGGGCAAGGATGCACTATTCTTTGATCTACAAAGTTTGCCAGCATTTTCTTGAACTTGTTCGTAGCATGATTTTCACAGGCGAATATATATATATATATGTATAGTTATATTTGTATGTATGTATGTATTTAATATGTATTGTATGTATGTATTTACACACACATATTTCAACCACTTCACCATGTAAGGAAGGCAAGGTTGGCCACTTTATCCAACCAGCAAGTTTGACGACGGATTCTGGGAAGTCCAACAAGTCCAACTTTCCAAGGGCGCATCATGACGAAATCGATGGGGTCGAGATGACTTTTGACGATTTCTCCTTGGGTCTGCTACATCCATACATCAAGGGAATCCTTTGGATAAAGAGGAATCCCCTTAGCAGGAATGTTCATTCATTCATACCCCCCTTTAATCGTAAGGCAAAAAATCCTTAATTTCTGATGTGGATGTCGTGTTGGGAGAATCCTGAAGTGTTTATAGACCATGGGAATCATCTCACCTGTGATGTGTGCAGGAAGCAGAGTCAGGTATCGAAGGCCAACTTGGCTATCAAGACTTTGACTATTACAGCAGTTATGGCTATGGCCATTCGGCACATGAGAACACTGTTGAGTTGAGGTTGGCTTTGTGTGTTCAAACTACCGCCCCCCCCAACATACAACCGTCAAAAATAAGGCCGTTTTAAGGGTTTGTTGACCATTGGTTTCGTGTAACAAGGCCTTTTTCGACTCTTGTTTCTTGTGTTTTCTCTCTTGGAAAAAATCTTCACATGGATAGATCGACAACTTGAAGGTCACATATCCAATGTGCAGTACTGCTTGGGAGTTTATCCCTTGGATTTCTGTTTGGTCACATGCATCTAGGCAATTTATAGCGACCTCAGCGGAAGTCACCTCAAAAGCTATAGTTTAGTAAGGGAATCCTACCCAAATGCCCTTAACTCAGGTTTAGGAATTATAGTAATTTGGCCATATAAATGTATCGAAGGATACGAAACAGCATACTACATGCTGCTGACTCGTCTATATAAAGTATTTTGCTCCATTTGAGATCCGGACATGAATGGTGTGTGCTGCACAACATCAAACGATGTTTCTCTACGTGGATAAATATATATATTTTTATTTATATTTATACTACATACCCTCCAGGGAACTAACATATCCCGCCTTCGGAACAGGCAACTCATCTTTAAAAGTGCCTTGCGAGGGGATATGTGATCATTCCCAGGAGGGTAGATATACATTCATGATGACATATTCTTCAAACGTTTCAGCAAAGAACATGAAGATTGACTGGCCCGTCAGTCGAATTTACCAAAGGAAAATGGTGATTTTCACCGGTTGCAAAGAGTGAGCTGTTGATTCTGCAGGATTCGCATGTCCATTTTTTTTGGGGGGGGAACATCTGTAGCTCCTAACAAAATCTTTTATAGGCCGAGGGGACCCAAAAGGAGATTTCATCTTCCAAAACATCCATTTTCAGGTGTGAACTGTTAGTTTCAAGGAGGGTATTTGGATGATCTTGAAGATGACTTGAAAAATTCTGCTAGGATGATCTTGGAATTCATCTGGAATGAACTTCAAGCAACAGCTCTTAGTTTTCCCTGGAAAACTGACAGCCACAGCCCAAAGCCCCAAAAAGAGATTTCATCTTCCAAGCATCCAGTTTCAGCCTCAGAAGGGTTAAACTCGCTGGCTTTGTTTCAGGGAGGGTAATTCATGGCCCCCCCACGTTGTTTTCCCGATTCCCAGCCTGATTCCCCCAAGGAACACACCAGGTGTCCGTACCTTGTCCTCAGACAGTCTTGGTGGTTGTGCCTTTTTGAACGCTGATTGGTTTGATTAACGTTAGTATGTCCATACAGTAACCTGTTTTGAATATGAATTTGAGGTGGGATGTATTGTTATAATTATATATATTTATGTTGAAGATATATTTAATTACATGTATACATGTTTGTATACATGTTAGATGGGTATTTTCAATATGTTTTATAGCTACAATGAAAGATCATGATGATTACACTAGCTATCAATTCACAGATACGTTTTTGTTTCATCCACACCAAGAGGATTCCTGAGCTCAAATAGTTTGGGTCTGTCAATTTGCGTGAATTTTTAAACATAGAAATTCATAGAATATATATATATATATATATTTAGAATAAGTAAACGTATTCCTGGGAGTCCAACGAGCATGAATGGAATGTTAAGACCTTTTGTTTTTCAGTGATTTAGAATCAATAATATCAGGGAACTATTTTTGTTGATGGTCTTTGATGTGCAGGGTAGATTTCAATCTCTAGGTTTGTTTCCTATAGGTAAAGATGGGTCAAGTGAAGAAGATGGGTTACCAGGAATTGATTTACCAATATCTATGGGATCGTCGATGGAGATGGATGAAACGTGACAAGCTTTTAAATTACTATTGCTACTGTTGGTGGTTCACAAATTTGGCGATACAACCAGATACCATTCGTAGTTGAGATCCCACTGGAAACACACTATGACTTTTCCCAAGAAACATCCCGCAAAAACATGGTGGGTTTTCACCAGCTGAATTTCTCGGATCACCATCAACAGTATATACCCTCCCTGAAACTAACATAGCCCCGATTTGTTCCCATAAAACTTTTTTTCAGCCGTTGACTTTTGTTGTCCAACTGAACCGGTGTTACGGATGGGTGACAAACATTTGACCCCCCGCCCGCAAGCTTCGGTGTTTTGGTTTTTCTTTTTTTCGGATTTGGGGAATTTCTTTCCTCAAAACATGACATGACATTCCCTGGGGGTAAAGAGGGTAAAGAGGTTAGAAGTTGCTGGGTTTCCAACATGATCGCACAGAAAAAAACCCGGAATGGACGACACTTGACAAATAAACTGCCGAACGTGTTTTAGAAATAGACGTTTCGAAAACTAACATGTCAACAGAAAACCCACCATGAATGAAGATGTATTTCCTATTGAGCTCTTGGGATATTCCAGCCAGTCATGTTAGTTTTCAGGGTAGCTGTAGTCGATTCGTTTCGAAATGCGGCAGGCCATCCGAAAAAAAAAACACCCAACGAATCACTGGTCACCTTCCGATTTCACGCCAAGGATGGTCAGGGGATGTATGGCATCTTGGGCAGAAATCAACCATTGTGGTGAGTCACCCCCCTACTGTTGATGGCAACCAGAAATCCCAAAGGCCGTTTCCCACCGTTTGGATGGTATAGAAAGTGTGGAAAGAATGGGATAAACTACCAAACTCAACTGGTGAGTTTGCCGGATTTCTGGTTGCCATCAACAGTATGTTGAATGTTGAAACAGATGTAACCTAAAACGCTTCCACCAAAGAAGGGACAGAAAACAGGCCAACACTTCTTGGGAAATGTGTGTTTTGGGTTACAGGAAAGCTCCTGTGGTTGGTTGAAGGTCAGTAGAAGTTCAGTCTACAGTTGGTTTGGTGGGTAAGATACTTTCGGAATGAGTTGGAGTTTTGGTGTAAATGTCTTCATGGTTTGGGTAACGTCTTTTTTATTTTTAAACCCCAATTTTTGGGGATATGATCCAATTTCACGAGCATCTTTTTCACATGGGTTGGTTCAACCACCAACTAGATGTCTCTATTGATGCACCCAGTTTCTATGTACATTCACGACAACAAACACCCCTCTTCATGACATGTTGTATTTTTTTTCATGCCATTCTTTGCCCGCCAGCATGCCCCACCAACCACCAACTGATGATTGACTGATGATTGACTGATGCCAGATGACACTGTCCAAGAAATCTCCAACAGGACCCACTGAACGGACCTCTAAACCTGAGTATCGAATAGCTCGACCGCTCCGTTGGGATTCGGTCCCCTTCAATTTTTGACGGACACTGAGGATCCTTCATGTGGCAAACGGTGCAGGGGTATCCGTACTTTGCTCCTTGGCTTGTTTCAGGGTATGTATCCACCATCGAAGCGATACCCAAAAAAAAAGGCAGTTCCAAGTGGCAAATGGGCCGAAAAAAATTTGGGGCTGGTTGATACTTGACAGAATGAACACCCCATATACCCTGGAGAATTACATGTTGAACCCAGAGTCATGGAGGTGGATGGATGGTTCAGATGAGTTGTTTTCCTTTTGAATTGGGCGATTTTTAGGTTCAAGTTCCAGCCGTTGACTTTCAGGGGTTCCTATGGTTGGCGGGGGGTGGCACCCTGAAGCCTTCTCGAGCCGAGGGTCGGAAAAATTCACTGGAAGATGAACGGCTGGAACCTATAGCCATCACCCATGAATTGAAAGGAAAGATGATCTGAACCAAACCTCCATGAGGACATGTTCCATGTTAATCTTCAGGGTCGTTAATTAACTGGGTGGTGGTTTCACATATCTTTATGTTCACCCCGAAAATTGGGGAAGATGTCCCATTTTGACTAATATGTTTCAAAGGGGTTGAAACCATCAACTAGTTAGGGGAATCAAACATGGAGGGAATTGAGGTTAACGTGAGTTGTTGTAGTTGTACCCAAACCCATATCGTCAATGTATGGTACATAGTACCTACAGTTTTATGGTATGTGGGTAGGTAAATGTAGTAGTCCCGTGGATCCTATGGGAAATAGATGCGTTGTTTAAACAGTTGTAACTTTAACGATCTTTTTTTTGACCCGAAAAAAAAAAAAAAAAACAACGAACTTCAATACAGAGCCAGACAGTAAACAAAGGGTCCCTGGGAGATAGAAACATTGAAACTCCTCAGGCTTTAGGTTCCCTTGATTTGAAAAACACCCCCAAAGAATAACCTAGAACCGTTCTAAATGATGGGTTTGGTTCAGATGATTTTCCTTTTCAATTGAGTGTATTCTCGTGTTCCAGCCGTTCATCTTCCAAGGTGTAACATCTTAAGTTTCCTATCTACTTATACTCCCTAAAACAAACATTGCCCCTGAAGATAGGCCATCCCAAAAGGAAACTAATCCTCCAACCATCCATTTTCAGGTGCGAACATGTTAGTCCAGACCCTCCAAAGCTGGTCCAATCTCAGCCCAAAAAGTTTGGTGTTTTTGGCTGGAGGATGCAGGTAGTTTGAGCAGTGATCTACTATAAATATACGTACAAAAAAACGTTCCTAGAGGCCATTTGTGACCTCTATTTGTTGAAGGTCAACCCTCCAAAAGAATGCCTAAACTCCAATCAAAAACAAGGGTGAGTCATTTGGGTTCTAGGACAAAAAAATATACGCTCCAGGGAACTAATATATCCCCAAAAAATGGCATTTTGACGATGATTTTCCTTTTCCCAAGGTGGGATATGTTAATTCCCTGGAGGGCATATATATATATATATATATATACATATATGAATGATATATCTCCACCTTCCCCAGCCCTGCCATACCCTGCCACTGGTTTTTTTTATTGTTTTTGCCAGAGAGGTTTCCACCGAAAAAAATCACCCCCAATTCTTGAAACGTCACCGAAGTCTTTTAAGGAACCAAGAATCTGATATACCAAGTACCGTGCCAAGGGGGGTGGTGTGTATAAGCCCGGCAAACTGTTCGTTGCTTAATGGCAACCCCCAAGTCCAATAAATTGCACCCTGAAATATCCCCCTATATAAGTCTCTCAAATAGCACCTGAAGCTAAAGGTCTTTTAGGGAGTCCTTTTCGCACTTTCAATGTCTTTGGGTATGACTGGACTGTTCGTCAAAGACATGATGACGGTTATTTGGTTATCATTCACGTTCACCTTTATCCATTCGCCATCCGTTCGCGAAGTATGTTTCACCAAATTGAGGACCAATGGCAAGCAGCAACATCTAGTTTCATCTCTGCCTTTGGAGGTTATTATGACTTTGTGCCGTTACTTGGAGCAGAAAGATAGACTAGGATGTCCCGTTGGAACTTAGTAAAAGGGTAGGATCAGTGGGTTATAACCCCAAGGAATACCCCAAGGAATAACCCATTCATTATTCATTGATCCTAACTTCCGTCCCGGGACATCCAAGTAGGGGATTTGGGAAAAAAGGAGTGGTATAACTTGCCGGATTTCATCACCATAGAGTGACCTTTGGCTTGTTGAAAATTTTGATATACTCCGGTAAACTAACTAACATAGCTGGCTGGAATTTTCTCTATTTTTTGTAGGAAATATATTTTCCAAATGGGTTCATTTTCCACTGCTATGTTAGTTTACCAGAGTGTATGTTTTGGTTTACTAAATTTCCATGAATGATGTCAAAAGAAAGCTTTTGGGTGCAGAGTCCTAGGTGATTTGTTTGAAGATCTCAGAATCATGTGTAGTTGTACATGTATTTTCTAGCCCAGATGCTCCACGTATGCAATATTTGCCTACATTTACCATACAAATCAACCAAGTGTAGTAAATATTCCATACATGGAGCATATGGGAAGTGGGTTTGAATGCTAGTTGTGTCTCAAATATTCTCGGCAAGTTATAGCGACCAAACCGCCGAGGTCACCCCAAATTGTGGTTTAGCAAGGGACTTCCCCCCCCCCAAATCCCATTAATTCAGGTTTAGGAATTAGCTCGTATTTAGTTTGCCCAGAAATATTGTTGTATTTAATGTTATGTAATGTTTGCAGTGAGCTTTCCTTCAACCTTCAACCATGAGATTTGTGCACAGGAGTCGCCTTTTGCGGTATGGACAACCCTCATCACGTAACAGTTGATAGGGATATATTATAGAGATGAATGAGGCGCCCCAAGGAAAATAGTGTGTTTTTTGTGTGAAAGGTATATATCACCTTAAGGAATGTGTTTTATTTGTGATTTGTTGCATTTGTTTTGTTCTGGTTTACATTTACATACTATATTCCCTAAGGATCCAGATATGTCAAAAAAAAAGGAATTTCCCCTAGAATCCTATTCTGCGGGTGGGATGTTTTGACCATCAATCCTACGATTTTTCGGGACGGGTCTGGATTCTTAGGGGTTGAACAACAAGTTTGCCGTGTTGATCCCACCAAAAAAAATGCCAAAACAACTGGCAGGAAATCTGGCAAGAAGGGCCGAGGCTTGACGGGGTGGTGGTTGCTGACGCCATTTTTCGTTAAACTTTTTTTCAAACAGCTGTTGCTGTACTTGGAAGGGTTTAGTAGAGGAATCCTGTAAACACTTTGATTTTCCCTTCAGAAACTTTGCTGTACTCTTAGCAAGACTTTGGTTTTCCCTTGGGACCATGCAGACCTTTTTGAGTTGTGTCGGCTTCGATTTATTTTGTTTCACAACTCATAAAGGTTAAATTGTCAGTCCGGCAAAGACCAAAGGTTTTACAGGGTGGGCCCCGAGCCGATCGTTACTGGGTTATGGGGCCCCTGTAAATGACCGAAAAACTGGTAACTGGAGATAGTTCACCCTACTTATAGGGGCCTCATAGCTCCATTTACAACTGGTTTTTGGGGCCACCTTGTAGCAAGTCAGGCATTGAATCTGATACAACTTGATAACTTACCAGGCGATACAACCTGATTTCTTTTTGGTAGTTTTTAACTGAGCGGCCTGAAAAATTCGGACCCCGTTTTGCTGTTTGTTGGGTATATCTCGGGGATGAAATCCTACCCAGTGATTAGTGGGGGATGATGTCACAAACCATAACATAAGGATCCCGTCATTAAACAGCCAGGATTCAATGGAAAAGCTATATGGCACCTGAAACTCCAACCATCAACCTGAAAATGGATGGTTGGAAGCCTTTTTTTGGTTTCCTTCCTTTTAAGGCCCGGCCTATTTTCAGGATCCATGGGACTGGTATATTTACCTACACTTACCATAATTTACCGTTATAGTGACGGACAATCACTTAGAACATAGTTTTTTCATTTTTTTTGAACAGCAGTCATAGAACATGGTCCTTTGCTTGTATGTTCTAAGACTGCTGTTCAAGAATGTTTGAAACAAATGTAGGTAAATATACCATTCCCGTGGATCCGTCATGGTCTATTTTTCAAGGGCAATTTCCTGGCTTTTTACCCCACTTGGCAAGGCCGGGATGGCGACCCAAAGTTGCTTGACTGAAGGTGATTGTTGCTTGGGGCTTGCTTGGAGGATCATCCCAGGACGGACGTAAGTGGTTAATAACCATAGTTAGGAAGTGCCCTAAGGATCGGGCTAGTCTAGTTCTAAATGGCGGAAGTAAGCCCCTTAACTAACCACCTACAAAGTTTTTGTGATCCTCCAAGTAGTATATAAGTATTACTTTATTCCCGCCATAGCTGACAAGCTTGCATATAGGTATTATAAAAGTGGTAGTATATCTAAAATGGAGGAATCCACATCTAACTGCTGTATGGACACGGTAAAATAGCCTATAAGGTTCAGGATTCCTCCATATTAGCCGTGATGCTTGTCCGTCGGCTGATGATTCAGGAAGTGGAGGTGTTTTGCCCGAGGTCATCGTTTTATATGTATACGAATATATTTAGATACATTTATATATATATATATACACATGTATGTCTGTATGTGTATTATCGTTGAGA
>DF239840.1:0-26532 GCA_000507305.1 Breviolum minutum Mf 1.05b.01
AAATACTCCACCACTATTCCCACCTAAGAGGCAAGATGACCTTTTCCTTTATGCCCGATGGGTTCGACTGACCTACAAAACCTTCACTTGCTACGATTGAAAATTGTTGCAGGAGGGGAAACTCGAATCCACAAACTTATAGCACCTGGAAAGTAGATCGATGGCGATCGCCACTCCCATGCTTTATCATGCTTTGGTTTATCATTTTGCCCCTTCCAAATCACCACCGAACTTGGGAGTGGCGATCGCCAAACACTTTCACTTCAACTGTTGCCTCCCAGAAAGGTGGAGATGAAGCGTTTGCTGGGTTGGAAATGTCTCAACCAACAGTTCGTGAAACGAGGGATGTAGCGAGAGTGGTTGTGAGGTCGTAAAACCTTTGGCCAAAGACATTTGGTAAACAAACCAAATACACTTGTAGAGGTATGGCATGTTCAATTTACCTCCACTGCTTGTAAGGACTTATCCATCGCAAACTGCAATTTCGCATGAGCAATGTGGAAGACACCTGTCATGTGATTGATCTGATATCTCCCTTGCTCAATAAAAACACAACTCCTGTGTTTGGATTGTACCTTCTTAACCTCTGGCTTGTGATTCTAGGATGTCCCGTTGGCATTGGCAAGTGGCATTTGGAACTTCCAATATATAATTCCATCATGTATAAGTTAGTTCCAAACCATTACCAAGTTTTGTAGTGAACCGTATATACAATCTTCACCTGTTCTTAAACAGAACAACGAACCCGAAAAAAAAACAAAAGGTTCTTTGGCTGGCATCGTGCAGCCCCGAGGTTTAGGCCACGAAAAATCGGTCGAGCCCTGGATTCGCAACTTTTGGTGAATTTCAGGGTTCGGAGCAAAAGGTGGTACAAAAGGCCTTACTTATCTCACCAAAACCCTTCGAACTCAAAGAGTCAAAATACTTCCATGAGACAACCTGCCACCTCCTCCAAAACCCAAAAAAAACATAGCAAATGACATTTCACAAACACTAAGGTTTGATCTAATGGAACCGTTGACGCCCAAAAAAAACGTTCCTGACCTGCGCCGTTGATGCCACTGGTTGCTTTGGTACTGTTGCCACCGCAGAAGGAACTCTTGTCCTACTAATTAGCGATGTGCAAATGTCGATGGAGGAGGGGAAAAAACTCCGGCTTTCAAAACCAAGCCCTTTTGTTTGAACACTATTAAACACTGACACCATGTAGCTGGTGTGGAGGTCTTGCGCGCGTGTGTGTGATTTTTCTAATGGATATAATTATATAAAACGAAGTCACCGATGTAGAGATTTCCTATTTGAGGCGGAGCAATCCGAAAAAAAAGTGGTCCAAACCTTGGAAAATGATGCCCCAGAAAGTCCAGCGGACCATTAATCCCGGGATAGTCTGCCATGGGAATTGTTGGTGAAACAAAACCCTTACTAAAATCATAGTCTTTACGTTCAAAAAAAAAGAACATTTGATTTAATAGTTTTTCGGTTTCCAGGGGATGGGTTTCTCTTTTTAGAAAATATACGCCTTTCGTTCAAATCTGGATGTCCCAACAACGAATGATTCAGTGGCAAAATCCCATAGACGGCGTTTGTGTTCATATTCATGTTTGAAGCCCTGAGAATATGCAGGGCGTCACCTGTAGATTCCACCCATCCTAAAATGATCCTTAGCAACCTCTTACAGGCAACATATTGATGATATTTACAGATGATAATGATACTGTATGATCTCAAACCCTCCCTGAAACTAACAACTCACACCTGAAAATGGATGGTTGGAACTTGGAATACGATCGTTTCCTTGTTTGGTGCAACCGGCTTATGTTCAGGTGCGTTTTTTTGTTAGTTTTAGGGAGGGTAGCGTGCAACCGCTATGATCTCCAACCCCCAAACTCCCATGCAACTGTCTGGTTTTTTTCACTCCCCCTCCGGTCCAGCAAAATCACACGGCCACCATTCTCCACCACAGTGTTAGCGGCAGACATACCTGGAATTTCAGCTGTTCGATGGAAGGTGAAAGGTTGGCGGCTAGTCAACCTTTTTCACGACCCCGAACCCCGTGGACCACCTTGGAGAACATAAGGGGTTTTTTGAATTGCAGGGCTTGGTTTCCCTTAATAAGGCCGGCCAGTAAAAAAAGCCCTGGGTATGTTCTGGGGGAGGGTGGGTATGTTGTGGGGAAGAATAGCTTGACTAGCCATATAAGGCGACTTGATGAAAAACCAACCTGGAGGGGGAGGCTGCTGTTGGTGAGTTCTTCCTTGGAAATCATGGGAGAAAACACCCAAAAGTGAGGGTTTTCAGTCATATCGACACCAAAAAACATTGAGCCTTGAAAAGGGTGCTACTGTTCATGGAAGAAATCCTGCACCAGTTGAGATTGGTACGTTTTCAAAATCATTTACATCCCAATGTTAGATCAGTTAGTTTTTGGAGGGGTGTACCTTCAAATTAGCAGACACACACAACCAAGATTTGTTGGTTGTAGACCCTTGGAGCCTTCAGCAATCTTCACCGGTTTGAACCCTGCCTCCTAAACCGCCGCCCACGACAATGGCTTGGCTCGTTGGAAAACACGCCATTTCTCAGCGCTTCTGCGAAGACACAGGAGGAAACATAGCAGGGAAAACATCGAAACAAACCCTCCCTGAAACTTGAAACTAACATACTGTTGATGGCTGAAATCCTGCACCACCAAGGATGATGATTATCCCATTATTTAGGGGGTTTTAACCATCCCAGGTGGTGCAGGATTTTGTCCATCAACAGTAGCACCTGAACATAGGCCTTGCCGAAATGAAAGTAGACTCCCAACCAATCAATTTTCAGGTGCTATGTTAGTTTCAGGGACGGTAGTTGTACCAAACAAAGGAGCAGTAGGTGGGGGGGGGTTTGTTTAGCTGCAGTGAAATGTACAGTTGATCCCAATTTTTTGATGGGATGGTATAATTTAACCAATGGGCTTTTTCCTAATATATATGCCTGGATGATAATCCTAGACCCTTCCAGGAAGAACATGATTCCTTTTTCGCAATCTGGTAAGGAAATTGGATCTTCCAATGGTATGTTAGCAGCCTCCTCAAAACCAAAATGCTGTCTGTAAGAAGTTCCACACACCCCTGGAAGTCCTCAACCTTGGTGACCCCCAATTTTTGAGGGAGGTTGGGCCTACGAGCTTCACCATGTTTTTGTTGGGCCTACGAGCTTCACCATGTTTTGTTTCAGTACCTCGAAAACAAATTTCCGGTTGGTGCTTGAGTTTTGCCACCCCATCTGAAAAATATGCTCCTCCGTCAAAATGTGTGATTTTCTTCCCCAATTTTCCGGGGTGAAAATTACAAAACATATGTTGAGTTGCCACCACCTAGAAATTGCTGTTCATGTTCATCAACTTTACCTCCCCCCCCAAAAAAAAAAACAGCAATCCAGTTGCAGTCCAAAAAAATGGTACTTTTCCTATGTCAACCAAAAACGGAACCCACCATGTCTTTCAATGGCAACCACTTCCAGGGTCTTAGGTTGTCATGTACATGGGAGCATTAAACCTTTTGAAATATCATCAGGCACCTCAAAATTGGGGGTTTGCAAAAGGGGTGATTTCTGGAGAAAACAAACTCTTAAGGAACTACTGTAAACAACCCCGGATTCATTTATATAATTCTGTGTCAATTTCAAAGTTTTTCTCCAGGTACCCCAAGAACATGTAAAGAAATTGCTACCTAAAAAAGGGGAACCATTCTCAATCAAACAAACAGAAATTCATGACATTAAGGCATTTCTTTCTTCCATTTTCTTGCTGGCTTAACACGAATCCACCTACAAATGGCAAGTCATAAAAAACCCGAACTTCCATCGAAAAGCCCATCCGGTGGAGTCCTGCCCGTCCCACCTCGTGTCCAAAGGTCCAACGGTTTGAACTTCAGTCGCAGTTGACACGGAGGTGTCGTGATCTTTGAACAAAATGGCTTCCGGAAAAACAAACACAAATCCAACTCCAACGGTTAAACTCTAAGTCTTGGGTCAACCAGCATGGCCCAACTGAATTGGCACATGGTCTTGTGGCATGGTTCGACCTTTTTGGAAAAAACCTAACAGTCTAACGGTCAGGGTTTTGATGATAGGTGTTGCTTGAGCTTTTTGGGAGGTCCGATCTATTCGCCTGGTCCCAATCCTTGCCAGCGATTGAATTCTTGACTGATCCAGTCGTCATTTCCATAGCATGTCTTACAGGGAGTATTGAACCGCAATCTGATACACCCCTGAAGATTAACATGTTGCACATAATTCCCTGGAGGTTTGGTTCAAATCATGTTCCTTTCAAAATGGGTGATGGCTGTAGGTTCCAGCCGTTAATCTTCCAGGGTGTAGCATGTTTACCAAAAACGTTTAAAAAACGTGCCTCCAAAAACCTCGACTTTAAAGACAACCCACGGAGGCTGTTTTTTTGTTTTGGTCCCACCCAGCGACTGTACAAGTAGGGGAGTCACTGACAAGAGTGCCGAAAGGACCACATTGGACCTGTTCAAAAAATGATGCTACTACAATGTTTTACACACCCCAAGTACATCCCACAAACAAATCATATTGGAATCATGAGGATGACCAAACAACACTATCTAAGCTAGTTCGGGACTTGTCTGGCTTTGAAGCCCAAATTCAGATACTGCAACGAGAGCGCCTAGGCTTGAACTCACTTCCATAAAGATACTCCCAAGTATAACTTCCTGTTGTCATTTTCTTGTCATGCAAGTTTTCTCTGTACGTATTGGGACATGTGTGCATGTGCATTTCCAAACATGCAATCAAAACACACAGGTGCAATTCGCAAACAGTGTGCACGTTTGGTTTTAGGCTCTATATTTAGTAAAAACGGAAAAATGGAAAAAAATGGGAATGTCTATATCTGCAATACATCCATATCTATCATGCTTGCACGCATACTTCAACTGCATAACAAAACTTCCCATGTCTTATCAAGATCGTCCCCCGAAAAAACAACTCATTTGGGATCATCAAGAGAAAGGTCCAGGTACCGATCTTTGACAAAACACCAGGTGTTTCAACCCATCTGAAAAATATGCGCAGTCGTCAAATTGGATTCATCTTCCCCAGGGATCGGCATGAAGATATTATATATCTATAGTTGAAACCTGCACACGGCAGGGTTTACCAGCAAGTTTTTCTGAAAAAAAATCTTCATCTTGTCAGTGTCTCAGCTGAAACCTTGGAACCGGGTTCCATTTTTCAACACAAATCCCGTCTGCTCGCACGGAGCAGGGGTCGGGGCCGGTGGGGCGGAGCTTCCACGGGGAGTTGTGGCAGACTTGGCGGAGCTATCGCGAAGATCCCCGGGCAAAAACAACAAACGGAAATGGTGGAATCCATTCCCCTCTTCGAAGTTTTGCACCCCCAAAAAGCCTAAGATGACAATGGAAAAACAAGCATGAATGAATGAAGATGTATTTTCCTATGGAACATATGGTGATTTTCCATGTCGATTTGTTACTTGACTGTTACAAAATGTTTTGGGATTCGATTTAAATCCCAGGTGATCCAAATAAAATCCAATTAGCCAGGATTTTTTGTTGACCATGCAACCGTGTCAAAAAATATCACGATAGAAATGTCCCCAAAACAAAAACGGATGATGATGAACCGAGCTTTTCTTGTGTGAAAAAACGCCTTGATGTTCCTGCCGCTCCAAAATTCAAAATTAAAACTGGGCTTGGAAATGCAATAACAACTTGTAACTCAAAAATGAGGAGCCTCACCTCATCTTACCCAATAATCTAATCTGATCCATTCTATCGTCAAGCCAATGATGCAGTTCTTTGAAAAAAGGATTCTTGAAAAAGATATCCCCCACTCTATTTGCCGTAGAAGATAAAAAGGTACAACGACTCCACAAAAAAAGTGGTTTCAAAAAAACAGGCGAGGGGTCAAGCCTTCTGATTCTGTAGAAGAAATAAAGTAGGATATTCAAAAAAAATCCGAGTTGCCTCTTTTTTTTCGGCCATCTATAAGGTCCCCGGGATTCCCCGGGCCCCATGTCACCCCGTGCAAAAAAAAACATGGTTACCTATATATGGGGCTACCACCTTCTGAAGTGGTACATTTCCTTTGTGCCAAGGGGGGCTCCAAGACCTTTCTCCGCCAACTGCAGCCTTGGCCACAACCCTCCCTTTTGGGAATACCCCAACATCTGACAGGACAATTCGGAATGCCCATCAGTTGGGTTGCAAAACCACTGGTGTTTTTTTGTTGCTTGGATTCAAGGTTTTTGTTGCTTGGATTCCAGTTCTATATAGGTGCCATGATGTTCAAAAGTCATGAGATCGAAACGCATGAGAAATGATTCCTCTAAAATGAAAATTTGTTGATAAGAAACACTCATTTTAAGAAAACAATCAACAAAACTCCTATAGTTGGATGTCCCAAGAAGTTACCAAAAGGTTAACAAGTGGGTTAAAACCTACAATATATTCCATTTATATTGGGGTTATAACCCACTTGGAAGCATGTTTCTAATTTCCTGGGATATCCAACAAGGGAGTTTTGCGAAAATCAAGCCTGGCCACAATCCAGGTCCGGTGAAGGTTCCGGGTGATCATCCCTCCATGGTTTCTACGCAAAACTCCACATCGGAAAAAACGGATTCTTGAGGCTCTGAAATGGTGTCGACTTTCATTGAAAACCACCGTGGTTTTTTGAAGTTTCGAAAGGTATCGATACCTCCATGAGCAGAACGCTCCTCAGAGATTTGTGTTCCTCTGCGCATGGTTAGTATCGCCCAATTTCACGACGACAGCAGCCGTCAAAACGTAGCTGTTGGCTGGCTGAGCTTCTTTCTTCAGGGGGGGATGTGGATTGAAAAAACATGCGATTTTTACGCCACGCACACAGCGCGGAAGATGTGCGAATTGATAATTTGATCATGTTTAGTATTGGTACGACCTTGGAAATTCTGGACCTGAAAAAACACCGGACCTGTCAGGTCCATCCTACGTATGATTGGAAAATCTCTGGGCCTTTTTGTTTCAAGCATCGGATCCATTGTCGAGAACCTACTGTAATTTGGGTCAACATACCAAATGTGATGAAGGCATATGAAGGCAGCAAAGTGAGTTTGGCCGCAAAAAAAAAAGGTGCAACGTCGTGAAATGACACGCTGTTTTTTGAAAATTCTGCAGCCACCTGGAAGGTATGAATCCGGTACTAAATAGTGAAATAAATATGGATTAACTGTCTATTACACCCCTGGAAATCTAACATAGATACCCAAAAATGATGGTTTGGAAAATGTATCTCCTTTCAAACATGCCTATTTTGGGTATCTATGTTGGATTTCAGGGGGGTAACTGAAACAGGATCTCTTCCATCAACAGCATCGGAGGGCAATTTTTGCTTTGTTCCTTAGTCTACATGGTTGTACTTTGTTATTGCTAGCTATCACATTTTCCTGGCAGTTGACATGGGAAGGTATTTTTCATGTAGGAAGCACTACAAGAGGAATTCCTACAATCCGGTCTAGTTGATGGTTTCAACCCCTTTGAAAAAATATGACTGTAGTCAAAATGGGGAATCTTCCTCAAATAATAGGGGTGGTGAAAATAAACAGTGAAACCACCACCCAGGGACCTTCCATCTTACACAGAATATATGGACAAAACCATGCCCCGTTTGTTCGCTCAAGCCAGTTTCCATTGCTTGTCCTTTTGGACGAAGACATCCGGGTGCTTCAGAAGCATATTGACCATACTTGCCTCCGAAGAAACCGGGTTTCTCGGAGAAAAAATCGTCAGCCTGTTAAGTGGGACAACCTTGCTGGGATTTGATGAAACATGGTTTTTTTCTGGAAAACCAACATGACCATGGAAACCCCCTGCAAAATGGATGGTCGGAAGATGAAATCTCTTTTTGGGCGAACTGTTAGTTTTAGGAAATGTAAATTAAATGTTTATCACATGTTTGAGACTCACCCATACAAACGGACCATGTGTCCTGCAAAAAACTTCAATCTCGAGAACTATTAAAACAATAAGATCTGACAAAAATGTCGAAGACCGGAAGAAACATACTCATCCAACACAAGTTTATGTACTGACTTCCATGTACATACAACTTATCAACTTAATATAAACCCATCTGGGAATACATGAAAGACATGGAAAAAAATCACACCTAATTCGACTAGGTCATATAAAAAGAAGGACCTGCACGAGGAAGATTGGTTTTTCATGACCCGTCCAATTTGATAAAATAAATCATCGACCTCCCGGAATCTGTTCTGACCGAAGGAGCCGAAGGAGACTTCCACGATCTCTGAAGAAAGATGGTATAGACCCTCCCTGAAACTAACAGCAAACGCCCCTGAAACTAGGCCGGGCCCCAAACGGAAACGATCGTCTTCCAAGCATCCATTTTCAGGTGCGAACTGTTAGTTTCAGGGAGTGTATTATACCTATAGATTGGGCTCTGGTTAAACACTGGTTCACAATGGATAGTGAAGGTTAACAGGGTTCTCTTGATGAACACGAAAAGAGTATTTACCCACTAACCAGAGTTTTGGCAATCCCTAGATAATCACTAATATACAGATTCTCCATAACAGTCCAGGTGCATCCTAAAAGTCCTACTCTGTATAGCTGTATCCCAGTCCTACGTGGCAGCAACCGCGACCACATTCACAATTTTCCGACTTTTCTCTGGAGAAAACTTGAACTTAACAAAATCTTAACAAATATGTTAACAAACAATTTGACTCGGCACCTAGGACAGGAAGGGGGATACATAGATAACATAGCCATTCAATAATGTCTCACTTCTCTTGGTTTCGGGAAAATTCATCTTTAACATTGCGGGGGTTTCCTCCTTCGTTTCGGGGGAAGAAACCTTTCCACCTCACCTCTTCATCCTCCTTCCAGAGGTGTTCGGTGCACAAGAGTTTCCACACTGCCTCACGCACCACGAGAACTGCCAGATGTACAGTAATTAGATGGCACAGTCAGTCCCTACATAATGGTTTATTTTTGGACCCTTTACTATTAACCTACCTTTTGGTATCGGCAAGCCATCTATTTTCACCTTAAGGTAAACAAAATGACCCCCGAAAAGAAGCCAAATATAACACACAAACTTTTATACCTTCGAATGGTGTTATTTACCCCGAAAAGATAAACGATGAAAAACCCCTAAAAAGAAGCCGCCATCCCCAGGATATGTAAAAGGAAAAGGGTGTTGTTTTTGTGTTGGTTACTTGGAGGATCAATCCCAGTTAAGTAGTCAGGATCAGCCCCCCCAATTTATAAGCCATTTAAGCTATTTGGAAGGGGTGGGGTGGATCCCAAGAACCCGATCCTTAGGAAACACCCCTTCAACCCAATTCCACCCGACGGAACCCACCCACCTTGGTGGAGGTCCTCTTCTTCTTCCGGTTCATCATCTTCACCGTTTGCGTTAAAACGTCCATCTTGGCGTCAGAGTTCCTATAGCGATTTTCTTAGCGCAGCTGGCAGCTTGGAGGTTTTTTGTTGCAAAAAGTCGAAGTTTGAAGGTGAAGAAAAAAACATGTTTCTGGAAGTTTCCCTTCTGATTTCTGGGAGACATTTCTCATTTTAATGTTTTTACCACCCTTCTAAAATTAATGTGTTTTTTCAATGGGTCAATGGGTCCTGTCTTCACCTAAAAGAACGGTGCACTTACTTTTGTGAAATTCGCATTTTTTGGGTGCCTCCATGCACCACGTGATGCGATTTTTCGAACTACGCAAAAAAAACACGTCGTGTCCTGGAAAAAAAAACTTTCGAAACTTCTGTAGAGTTGATCATAATGGTAAAGTTGATGGAAATTATCAGCAACTTGATTTCCAGGTCTTTGTTTAAACAAAACATGCTGAAGTAACAGCGTGAAAAATAATGGGGTGCTTTTTCCAGGAAAATTAGAATATTTGAAAATCATTCATATCAACTCCTAAGCCAAATTTCTGCCTAATCAGGGCAAATGGATGTTTCCAAAAATAGTGGTACCCCCAAATTTTAATAGGGTGCTCCATTATGAACTATCCATTTTGGGGTACCTCTATTTTTGGAAACACCCAAATAGACTTTGAATATGTTCCTCTTCTCAACCTGCCTGGCCCCAAAATCTTCGTCTTTTTCCATTATACTCGAACCTCTGCATCAAGGGTTGCATCCCCGCCAAGCTGGGTTTGTCGCTCTTTTCGCGGGCTGCCATCCAGCCTCCTTGGCAGGGAAAACTGGGGAAAACTGGCGAAAACTGGCTTCCATTTTCTGGCTCAGGGTCGGAAACTGGGGAAAAAAAACACTTTAAGTGGGTTGGTGCGAACCAACCTTCTACCGAAAATTGTATCGTTTGCTCGGAGAATTTAGATATGGTTAAAATGGTCATCCAGGCTGCATCACAATCAGCAAAGCCCAGTTTTGGATGCAGCGAGAAAATGAAGTGTTTGGGGACAAATGAAGCAGCGTCATTAACCGTTTTTCCTCAATTCCGGAGGTTTGTCAATTGCAGCTATGCTGGTGTTGATCCAAATTTGCAATCAATCAGGTGATGTTGATATAAGATTTTGAGTCAAAGTTCCAAACAATTCGCATGATTTGAAGGAGAATTCCCCTCATAACGGAACCCAACTTGTGGTGGTTCTGGACATGTGACATCATGATCAAATTCAACCTGAGATACATGCAAGTACGTAAACATCATATATAGCATATCAGCATGTAAAACATATATATATATATAAAAGATACATATTCATAAAAAATACATGTGATCTAAGTACTCTGGTCACGCCGAAGGGGGATGATCAAATGGCAGATATCCAAGCTGAAAGAATCCAACCGCCACACCGGAGATGCGTTGTTGTCAAAAAACCCACCGTGGATTTGCAGAACTTTTTGACGACAGAAAAATATTTGGGGGGTGACAAGTATTTACCAAATGTTCGAATTGCACGCATATTTTCTGGCTAAAATTAATCGCACTGAGTCACTACCAATCTTTGAATCTTTGATGAAAAGTGAGGTTGTCACTTTTCAAGACCTCTGAAGCCCCTTCCAAACGGTGTTTCTTTACCTGTTTTTTAGCTATGAAAATTTTTCCCATGCCTTTGATTCGAGAAATTTATCCCATGCGAGGTTAAGGCCCCCGTTGGAAATATCTCCGCCTCAAGATGGGTCAGTGTACTTGATGGCCTGGAAATTCTAAGACATTTTGCAGAAACAACTCCGAATCTTCCCGCCCGTTGCGGAGCCTGATTTGATCTTGGCACCAATGGGAGGTCCCTCATTCAGCGACACATCACAGAACCTTCAGTCAGATCACAGGGGCCACGCCAAATCTTACATATCATACTCCCCGGAATGGAGGTATGATTTCTGTAATTAGGGTGAAATAACTCCAGAGAAACCTCTTAGATTTCCGGCCATCTAAAGGGGCTATGAGGTAAAACCCCATGTGGCAACAAAACAACATTTATTCCCGCAAAACTAACGAATGTCCCCTGAAAAATCAATGGTTGGTTCAGATGTGTTTTCTATTGAAATACATCCCTTTTCAGGGGACGAATTCCTTAGATTGTAGTTTTCGGGGGGTGTAAGCGCATCTTTTTCCACCTCAAATGTTTGCATTGGAGTTTGGAGCTCTTGAGTTAAACAAAGAACACAAATTTCTGCACATGCATTTTGAAACCCTCTCGTTTTTTCATGTTTTCCCTGATGGTGAATCAACACAGCCTTCAAAATCTCCCGAGACAACAGCCTCACAAATCTAACAATTAGAAATTCATACGTTGGTACACTTGGAAAATCCATGAATCGGATGATTCGGTCTATTTTGTTGGAAGCCATCCCTGGCCATCCCTTGTTTTGAGTTCAAATGTTGGATCTACGGGGTAAATCCACCCGTGGCAAAGGAAACTTTAGGTGTAGGGATGCCCGGCAGAAAATTTAAAATTTCCTGGCGGTGACTGTTACTGGGTGTGGGGGGTGAACCCAATCCTTACCCTTTTTTTTTGGTTAGTTAAACATGTTTCTTATACCTTTCCCCAAACACCTGGAGCTGTTTTCTTCTTCCAAGCTTCAGGAGGACCAAATTTATTTAGCTTCAACCAAGTCAACTAGAAGGGCCGAAAAAAGGCCGGGGGTAGAAATTACCAGGCAATTTCCCTTCTAGAGCCGTTTTGTAATACTCCAAACATCTTGCATTTCTTCTGATGGGCAAACATATCTACTCTAAATATGTAAAGAAAAATTTTCTATCATATAGAATATTTGGAAAATTAAATCAAATACTAAATATAGGAAGAACGCCTCGCTCTTTTGGAATGGACGCAAGACTTGTTTAGCATAGATAGAAAAGAGAGAAAGCAGACTACCCCCCCTGCCTCTTTTGTAGCCCAGCAACTGGAATCAAACTTGAATCATGATTCATCAAGTTGATAACAAAACAACTTGACAAACAAACGTTTTTTAAGAGAAACTTTGCTTTGTCTTATCCTAAGTTTTGTCTTCCGAGCGTGAGGCAGGGAAGGAGAGGTGGGAGAAAATGCCGAGCTATAATAAGCAAAAAGAGGCGGGGGGTTGTTCTCCTAACACATGGGGTCATGACAGCTAGGAAGAACGCCCTCGCTCTTTTGTACTGGACGCAAGACTTGTTTGGTATAGATACAAAGGAGAGAAAACAGACTACCTCCCTGCAGCTTTCGTGGTCCAGCAATTGGAATCAAACTTGAACCATGACTCGTCAAGTTGATAACAAAACAACTTGAAAAAAACACGTTTTTTTTAAGAGAAACTTTGCTTGGTCTTATCCTAAGTTTCTTCTTCCACGTCCCCTTCCTTTATGACCCCGGGTCATAGGCTCAACTCGGCACTTAAACTTCCATAAATCTATCCAAGAATGTTGCGCAGCAGGGGGCTTAAATTGAAGAAAAGTAAGGCGGGCAATAGAATCCTGAAAAATATTTTGAAGGTTCTTTCTGGGGACCATCCCCCTAAATGGCTGACATGTGCATTTTTTTCTCAGGAGCCGATCAGTGGCTCCTCCACGACGAGGGGAAAACAGCTCGAAATTTGCTAGACGACCAAGGAACCAGCGATGCTGTCGGTGAAACAGATTGTTTCCACGCTTTCAGCAAGAGAACTAAGGATGGGTCAGTCAAGTTCACATCCTGCCTGGGGATTTCGCCCAAAAGTTTTTGTGTCTCCAAAGTACAAAACACCTGAAAGAGAATTAGCTGGAATGATTAAATCCCGCGCTGTGACTGACAACATCTCGCCGGTGCGCAGCAAGCATCTAAAGGCTAAGAAAACAGCTAGTGCACCCAAGAAGAACCTGTAAAGTTTCTACAGTAAACGGGGGTGCCCGCGCGGGAAGCTCGTGTTGCTACCATTTTTGAGTAATCTCCGCTCCGCCCATTTGACAAATGCTTTCTAAGGGAAGGTTGATAGCGCTGAAGAGAGGATAGGGTATCTCCAGCTAAGGAGATGGATTCTCCTTCGTCCCAAAGTGTCTCAATATAATGGGATACTTGCTGGAAAACTCAAAAGCTCAGGAATCCCTTAAAGGCTTTTTGGTATCGAGCTTCGGTTGATGGTTGAATGATTAAATCGTGTAGCCTACCCAACTGTTTTCGCCGTTTGATGCGCTCTGGTCTGTCTACTGCTTCCACTATTTTTCGTTTCCCCATTTCCTCTTTTTAGGCTGACGTGACGGCCTGTCGGCCGGGTTCTAGGATTCTACGTAAGCCAGATCTCGAACAAGAAGCACACGTGAGGCGATCAATAGGGAAGCTATCTTTTTACAAATCAATCTCATTTTGCGACTCGATGATCTTCCTTTCTTGAAAAAAATTTGAAGCCACACCATTGAATCTGCTAAATGTAAACATTTCTGTTTTGAGATTTTTTGTTTAAACAATCGTCACTTCTAACCGGTGTAATTGGCCTTGGTTTCCAACTTGTTAATGTGCTCAGGTCCGTGTGGGGAAATGGGAAAGCGCCAACCACAAACAACTTGCCACCTCCAAAGGTCTGGAGGTAAACTTTGGCGAAATCTGTGGCTCTTGGGGACCTCGGTTCCTGATTTAAGTACTACATCTGTCCCTTTGCTTGAAACTAATTGACAAATGCTAGCTACCAACCGTTGTTCCTTCTCGGGATCGCGTTCCTTTGCCTTGAAAGGGTTCCCGCTTTGAGAAGCTAGGCCTGAAAAGGAGTCCGCCCAAGCTCTCAGAACTTCCAGGCCTGAGCTTTTCAGGTTACACCGGGATCGTGCCACGCCTTCCCAAAAACAACAAATTGTGGTACACTGACAACCGTTCCCTTGAGGCAACAATGTTACCAGGCTAAAGGCGCAACGGAAGTTTGCATTAGTAGGCACCGCAATCACAGCTTCTTAGGTCTTATCAGGGGTCAACGATTCTTGAAGCACACTTGTTTCGCTTGGATCCTGTGTCGTAACCAATCCTGCTGCACACTACTCTTGGTAGACCAACAAAACACTGTCAAAACAGGAAACAAGGCAGTTGAGCTGTTTGCATTCAAGGCAACAATGTTGCCCCCAAAAACCAGCAATCGCTACATCTACCATTTTCGAAGTAGCTGGGTAACATTTAACACCCAAGAAGCTCAGCGAGGCTCGGAGCTCTCAGCCACTCCAGCGTCACCTGCATCACTTTCATCGTCGATGCCTGCTGTACAGAGGTGCTCCACAACAGTTGGAGGGCGGAAACCGTGGTTGCCGCTTGATGGACCCGTACCTTTGCCCGTCTGGCATGCACCAATAGCCGAATGTCAGAATCGCGCCAACTACCCGCTGGCAAATTGCGGGGAAAAGCTTCTTTCGAGACAAAGCTGGGGCCCATGGAGAGATGCAAAGCAAACGTTCATTTTAGTGTCCAGTGGTAATCTTGGCAACTTTCAGCTGCTGTCTCGTTTGAACACGTCCTCCAATTACGCGCAAAGCATTTCTCTACAATGCACCGTGTTCACCGAAGCAGTGGGACTTTTGTTGAAAGACTTTTCAATTTCATCCCTACCCACCTCATTATTCTACAAGCATTGCAGCACACTGGCCCGCTGCAAAGAAGTCAGCACACACTTTGCCTTTACAAATTACATTGGTGTTGTCCGGCTTCAACATAATCCTTGCCGCTCTATTAACTCAAAGTAATTTCCAACAAGGCTGCTTCCGGCCAAAAGGCTGTATAGAGTTCTGGGTTCTGCCTCACTTCAGCCGGTGGCTGGCTGAAGCACAGGATGGATCCACATCTACAAAGATCCCACGTCCAGATCGCTTTGTGAAGATGTTCGCCTTGTCACAATATTTGGTCGCGAGCACTTCCAAGCCCTGCCCCTTCCACATCTCCACGCTCACGACGGGATGAAGCAGCCAAAAAACTTGACGAGTCTTTCTTCTTCACAATCTGCTTAATTTGCGAACTTCGATGATGTTCCCTTAAAGTACCCGTCCACAGCGGCCAACGAGCCCTGTAGCGTCAGCCTCCGGCTTCCTCTCCCTTGAGGAGTGAATTTACCAGAACCACCATTTGCCATTGCAAAAAGCGTATCAGATGATCAAAAGTGTACAAAAAAATTGATCACAATGAACACAAATGGCATTAAACAAAAAGACGGGATTGTGCATAATCTGTGACACTTGCTTTAATACATCCTTTCAATCCACACTACCACAAAAACATTGAGCCACAATACATACGGCAACATCCCGAAAAATCCAACAATCACTACTGACAGAACAAAACAAAGTCTGCCTTCCCGTAGTTCACGTGGACCACAGCTCCACAACCTCATTGACAATTAAAAACACGTAAAAAACCAATGAACATGAACCATCAAGCAAAATTGGACTCAGCACCCGACAAATCACCGATCAAGCCCCATAGAACCTGGCGGGAACAAGGCAGTTTCTCTTCTAGAGCCGTTTTGTAATAATCCAAACAGCTTGTATTTATTTGAGGGGTATATTATTTATATATATATATACATAGATATAGATATAGATAGTATATATTCAACATTATGTATTATATGCATACATATGATCTATTAAATGCGTGAAGCGTATACATATTCTATATCATATATTGGGTATCAGGTTGTTTATACTAAATATGATATATCAAATACAAAATATCATATATCATTTATTACATATTAGTATTAGGTATTATGTATTAAAAATGAAATATATATGAACACTTATTGTAGGTAAAAATAAATGTACATATTATGTACTATCTGTAGGTAAAAGTATACATTATATGTTAAATATATATATATCATGCATTATTTGTAATTATATATCATATCAAATATCATATATCATATATGCATGTATCATATATACAGGTCATAGCATGCAACGGCCACAGCCAACCCCGCCAAATTTGCAGCTGAAAGGAACGCACGAAGTTCATTCAACATGTCACTCTCACACAGGCTACTCCCATCAACCATGGAAGCACGCCTCGGGTCGCGATGACGATTCGGCAACAACAAACGCAACGAGGTACGGGTTGATGGTTCAGAAATCCGGGATCAACGCACCAGTTGAGGATATGCGGATGCTTCTCCCATGATTTACAGTGGTGGTGTTCTACATCCAATTTCGGTGCTTGGCTGTTTGGGATTTCTGAACCATCAACAGGTTGATGCAATCCACGGGGCACGAAAACTATATCAAAAACAAAGAGAACAACCCACCGTTCAAAACGCCGGCCTTTTGGGGCAGAAAGGCCTTGGGGTGTTTGTTGGGCATTGCTCAAAAAGAGTTAAACAGTTTTGGTTCTGGTACCAGAAAACAAAAAGAAAAGGGATAAAACACATCTAAACTAATTCGTACATACATCCTATAGATGTATTAAAATATGATCACAAAGCTAAGCTATTAAATATTAAGTGTCTATGGATGAACCACGGGTGTCGCTTTGTTTGACTTGGGATAAGAAACTTCCTCCCCCGATGCTGGCTCCTCACCACCAGGATCATATGTTTTTCAGCGTGGGATCCCAACCGATCCCAACCTTCATTTTTCCTGCTTGCATCCTGCAAGGGAAACTCGAACTTCCAATGAGTTGCAACAAAAAAACGGTATGTTTTGGCAAGCGCAAAATCGCCACAGCGAAGACGTACTTTGTCAGCATAAAACCCTGAAATCTTGACGCCAAGTACACCAAAAGAGCTCTGAAACAAAACACAGGATATATATATATATAGATATACTGTATATAGATAACGGATCAGAAACAACCGTGTTGTATAAAGACAAAGAGGTGCTTGAACTTGACTATTCCCCACCATCTTCATCAGACCTCCATTTTTTCCACCTTACAAAAATTGCAAGGTACAAGTTCTCCCGGAATCGATCGATGAAGGTCATCTCTTTGCGACTCACATTCATCGCAATTTCCTTCCAAAAAGGCGGGGTTTCAAGGATACAAACCCTGTCCATGGCTTGAGAATAAAACAAAAACCTGGGTGGAGAAAACGTAGGAAAATCCGTACCCCTTTTTGGGGGAAGGCAACTGGAAATACCTGGGTTAACTCGGGGATTTCAAGTTGATGGAAATTAACGTTGCAACGGCTGGAACTTCCAGGCACCTTTTTTGAGCCCACCCATGAGTCATGTTTCAACCAACTTGTTTTTTTTCAGAGGAAATCGCAGCAAAAAAAGGCGTAGAGATCAAGATCTCCACCGTTGTTACCTTTGAAATTTCAGGATTTGGTATGTAACTTAACCTTAAATGAATTTCTGGTTGGTGGTTTCAACCCATCTGAAAAATATTATGTAGTCAGAATGGGAATCTTCCCCACATAGGGGTGAAAAAAAAAATGAACCCCCCACCCAGTTTTCCTAGATACCCTCCTGAAAACTAACAAGTTCGTCCCGTAAAAAGGACCCATGTTTTTGCAGGAAAAAATAATCTGAAGCAACCATCATTTTTCAGGGTGATATGCTTGCTTTCCGGGGGAGTCATGGGTTCATAAAATTTCCATAAAATCAGGAGAGATCCATTCAAAAATTGCAGGTGCAAAGGTTGGCATTTTAGCCTTTTGAGGCCAATTCTTGTATGACGATTTCCTCCCGTTCTTTTTCCAAGGAAATGCATCATCCTACTTGCTGGGTTGGGCAGGGCCCCCACATGTTACATCGAGAAATCCGGAGAATGTATTAATAATTATAACAGAAGCCGCAATGACATAGACCACAATGACTAACAACAAGGAAGACAAAACTAGAGAGAGAACCTCAGAAATTCATAGAAATTCCGAGTTCAGGTCAAAGTTGAAATTCAACTTCACCAGGTGATTCAGTCGCCGTGACCTTTCAATCCCCGATCGTTGGAGGTTACTTAACCCCTTGAAAAGGGTCACGTGAACTCACCATGCCCAAAAAGGTCACGTTCGCAGAATTGCCAGGCAACTGTTGTTTCACAGAAACAAATAGATAGTGCGGGTGATTTACATCCAAGAAGCCGTATGGTTTCATAATACCATCCAGGGAAGTTCCCTCCGGTAAACAAACATAGCAATGGAAAATCCCCATCTTGAATAGGAAATACATCTTCAAATGGTGGATTTTCCATTGCTATGTTAGATTGCCGGAGTGTAACATATTCCACCATTGGTCAAAGGAAGATCATCGACTCAAAAGTGCCAACTGGGATCCGGGATATGTTAGTTTCCAGGAGGGTAAATCTAAGATTCTTTGGGGGGCCAAGTTGTCAGAGAATTGCTTTTAAGTTGGTGTTTTCGACGTCAGACATTTGTATCGGAGCTTTTGGAAGGTGAGCCAAAGATTATCTGAATGGGTTTTTCGGGCAGCACTTGTTTCTATTTGAATACCGAACATTTTGCAGCAATTTCGTAGCAGAATCTTATACGCCCACCAAAAAACGAGTCAAAAACCCTATCTAAGATCTGAACAAAAATCACGTGCTAAATTAATATTCCCCTTAATTCTGGTATTTGAAAACCATCCGCTGGTTCCTTCAGAATAAACTCAATAAAAAACCCATCAGCTTTTCAAAGACAAACCGGGCCTTTCCATGAAGTCTCAAGCCTTCTAAGGACAAGCCATCACTCAAGCGCAACGCCAAATTGGTTTGAATAGGATCTACCTCAGCTGAATGGACTCACAAATTCCCACGACTATCAATCGATGAATTGAATTGGCCTCCCTTAAAAGAAAAGGTCCTAGGAAAACATAGGAATCCGTACCATTTTTTAGGCAACGATTGAATGCTGGGTTTTACGGGTTTCAAGTTGATGGAAATCAACGCCAACGGCTGTTTTCCAGGGTGGTGATTTGTTGTTCAATCCGACGAAAGCATCAAACACCTGCAACCGGGTGATTCAGTCGCCGTGACCTTTTCATCTCTAGCTACGTTGGAGGTCACTTTAAGCAACCTTTTCAAAAGGTCACGTGAACTCACCATCCCCAAAAAGGTCAGCAGCAGAATTGCCAGGAAGAGCAAAAAAAAACTTAATCGAAACAAAAACGACATCGATTTGGGTGATGCTGGTTTTAAAAGAAGTGGAAAAACAGTTGGGTTTATACAGTTCTTAGGATTTGAAAAAAAAGACATGCCGCCATGCCCTCATTTAGCGCATTTTTTCTACATGTTCTTGTGAAAGACCGAAGATCGAAAAAAAAAAACTCGTTTTCAACGAATCTTGTTTCCAAAATCAGGGTCCATAAAGTTCCTCTTTTCATCCCACCCCGCACAAGGATTTTGGTCAAACTTAAACCCACACAATTCAGCCGCAACTGCTGTGAGGAGGAAGAACTTGAGGTGTTTAGGATGAAGAACGGTCAATCCTGGTTCAACAAAAAAGGTCGGAAAGGTGAAGTTTATCAAACAAAATTGTTTTGGGGATGCCATTTTGTTCTCATGCAACCGAGAAAAACCTTCAGGAAGGGATGTCTTTTTGTTGTGTGTCTTTTTTGTGGGGATAAAGAGCTTGGGCAAGTACTTGAATTTGACGGGGACCTAAAATTTTGAGTGAAACAACAAACAACTACTCCTTGGTTTTTCGGAAGCTGTGTTCGGTTTTCTTGACCCTCAAACATCGATGTTCCAAAAAGGAGGTCTTCCAATTCTTCTTGGCCAAAAAAAAACCTCCAAAAAATGGGTGCCTGAAGAATCAGACCCGCAAAATGGAGGGTGAATGAACCTCTATGACGCAGGGGGTATTTTTGGTCCTCAAAATGACGCCACTTACACTTTTTGAGGGGTCGGGATTCCGACAAAGGTGCATTTTTTGTGTGGCGAAAATGAAGCAATTCTGACCCCAAAAGGGGCCGCCCCATTGATTCGCAGGCATCTCCAACATCTCAAATCTACGAGAAAACTTGCCAGCTATGAAATGGTTGGAACATTAAAGATCTACAGGTGCTGGTGCCTGTCAACAAAATCTGGAAATGGTGAATCCAAATGGGACGCTTACCCAAATAGGGATGACAATACAAAAATGTTTGGAACCACCTGGAGATTGGGTGCATTTTTTTGTCACCCTGGGAGTTTTGTTCGTTGAAGTGTTTTGTCTTCAATTTGATTTCAATTTGTAAGCTGTGACTACATAGCTGTAAAATCACCTCATCATCAAACCTGCATCTTTCATGATGTATTTCCAGCGATCGGCAATCCCAAAAATTAAAACCCTTCCGCCGATCTGCGGTGAAAGGGTTAACCTTTTTTTTGCTGCCAACTCAGGTCTACCCCGCAGTAACAGTCACAAATGAAGGTTAAGGTTGGGATTCCCTACTAAAAATGGAATAATCACCACCTGGTGACTGGCATCCTGGGTGGGGGGGGGCAGTTCCAACTGCCAACTCTGTAAAGTTCCTTCCAAAAATCGTCCAGATCTTCCCACTGAATCCCCCCCCAAACTGGTGGGCTCCCACCTGAGATGAAACAAATGATGCCTTCAGTATACTGCACTTGGCTACAGCATCCATACCACACTTGCTCCATCTGGCCGAGCTGCTCTGCCTATCTAAAAGGGAGCCCAACAAAAAAAACAAAAAACGACAGGTTCGAACAATCTTCCGGGACATTTTTGAGGTTCTGGGAATCCAAACAAAAAAGCTTCATATCCCAATGGTACTGGCAGTGCTTACTGACTGCGCCCTTCAACTAAACAATAATCTTTAGATTCAAAATGTGGGATTATAATCTGAATCTGGTGACATGAGATGCTTTTTTTTGGGATACTTGGGGCAACATCCCTCCGAAATCAAGGGTTAAAGAAGGCCTCACCAAAAGGAATCCAATGGTGTTTTATAAACCCTTAATAAGTCCTTATTTGCGGGGGGATACTGTGGGGGGGGGGGTTGGTTGATTAGCCATTAAAAACAAGAACACATGTTAACAGGAGTTTGTGTAATTTGTAGAGCAATATGTTGAATTTTTTCCAAAGGTGTACGTATATAAATCATGTTTTCTCACGTCAATCCACTGAAAGAGGGTCAATTCCCCCCAAAAAAAATCCACCTACATCCAAGAAAAAAATACCACTTTCCAAACACTTCCAATTGAACTCGAATCAACCTAAAACCCATCCAACCCAACCCAACCAATCCATCAATGAACCTCACCCATCCATCCATGTCATCTGACTCAAATCCTTACCCTTCCCACTAACGGGCCCCCCATAAGACAATTCCAAGGCACACCCATCCATGTCATCTTCAAATTTCTCACCCATCCATGTCATCTTCAACTTCAAACCTTCCCCCAAACCCCCATAAGACAATTCCAAGGCACCAAGATGGCCAAGTTATCCCTCTCGTTTTCCCTGTCTTCTTGTGCTGGTGACTCGGGCAACCCACAAACGAAGCCGATGGCGCTGTGACCTTCAGGAATGCCACGCCTCGGGGGTGGCACGGCACCAGCGGCGAAACGGAAAAACCCTGGAAGTTGTTGGGAATCTTCCTTCGATTTTTGCCGATGGAAAATGAAGCATACCAGGTTCTTCAAAGTGACCTCGTTTGGACCCATAAGTGACCTTTGTAGGGGTTAAGTGACCTCGATTTCGGGAATCAAAAGGTCACTTTGAAGAAGCTGGTAATAAGTTGTATCTTTTGTACTTGTTGGAATCTGCAATAGAACGTTGAATTCAAGAGATTGATCATCATTGTCCTTGAGAATCATATTCCAGGTGATTCAAGGCGTGCCCTTTTTATCCCTGATCGCTGGAGGTCACCAGCAACCTCTGATTTCGGGTCACGTTTTCGCCATCCCAAAAAGGTCACAAGGAATCACCCGGTTGTTGGGTTTTTGGCGACTGCCTGCATAACACAGGATCTTGGAGCCATTGAAATAAAGACATATAAGCCATTAAGAATCTCATTTGTGGTCATCCAAGTCTCATGTCTGAAACAATTAATTATGGTTGATCAACCAGCCAGTACATACAAATCTATCCTCTGCCATCTAACCACATTGCTGATTTGGACTGACATGTGGAGATATACATCTTCCTGACATACATCGCACCTTGGACCAGTCTTTCTTAATAAAACGTCAACTTTCATTAGTCATTCCAATCTTTGTTGGAGCCTCAACCCCCCCAAACTCCCCAACTCCTCCCAAATCAAAACCTGCCCAAAAAATTTGCAGTTTATTTTAACTTCAGCCCCGAGTTGTTTTTTTGTAAATAAGTTGCCTCATTTTGCTCTGGCGTCCTTTTTGATCCTCCTCCACTGAAGCATGCACTTCCCATGTCAATTGACATGGATGCACCGGTTTCACCACCTCAGTTGGTCTCCCGAAAACACGGGCGCTTTTTAAAAAAAAGGCCGCTTTGTTGGGTCCGGGTCCGGGTCTCAACAAAAATGAAACGCGGTTTCTTGGTATGTTGAAAATGGGAAGCTTAGGCTTAGAGCATCCAAAGTACTGTAAAGACAACCAATAAATTTGGAGAACCCCTACTTGGATGTCCTGTTGGGTTTGTTAGGATCAAAGGTTAGGATTAGTGGGGTATAACCCCAATATGCCCCATTTGTAAGTAGGTGAAATAACCCATTGATCCTAACCAGTGATCCTAACTTCCTGGGACATCCAAGTAATTTTGCGACAGCTATGTGTTGGGGGGTTCGGCGGACCCAGGAGAGCTTTACTAGTGACAGTCACGCAAGGCTTTCTTTTTTTTTCCGGATCCCTGGCCGAAATAAACCCCCGGTATATCGAAGATCGGGATTTCTTGTGAACATGGAGACCCAGCGAAGGAGACGAACAAAAATGCCGCTGGAGCAGCAGTATCCTGAAAAACGAGAAGACTTTGGAACAATCGAACAAGAAACCACTTTGAATTTTAAGTACAGCAAACAACAAATTGCAGGATGTCATTTACAAAAGTGTCTTCCAATGTCTTCCATATCCATGGATGTTTGTTGTCCATGGATTTTCTCAACATATCACACCAAATGTTCAAACACAAAAACAGTTCTTCCTCCAGTCATGTCAGCCAGAACGAGGGCTGCCTCGTTACCCCCCTCGATCTTTAATCTGGAAGTCTCAAGCGCTTACTGCGAGTGTATTAGGTCATCTTCAATCTTCAAGAATCTGAACTACACCATCAGTCTTCATCATCATGACCATCATCATCATCATCATCATCATCATCAACATCCAAAATCCATCCCAAGACCACCAATCTCCTTAAAAAACCCTCTTCAAAAACAATACCCCCCAAGGCACCGTCAGGGGAACCACGGAACTCCCTGTCTCATCTCGCGGAAACCGCTGCAGCTTCTTGAGGTCCAATTGACATTGGCCTCTTAACTTGGAGGATACAACCCCGAGCTGATCGTTATAAATGGAGGGACATGGGGCCCTTATAAATGGGCAAAAATACAATGAGTCACTGGGGTTTCACCTTGCTTAAAGGGGTTACAGTATTTCATCTCATGTATAACTGGTAGGCATTCATTTGAAAAGATTTTCCAGAATTTCTACACAAAATAGCTACACCTTGCGATGCAACTTCCTAGGATAGCAGGGGTTATCACCATGTTTTGCCTCAAGGATTCTTATTCACCTTTACTTGCTAGGAAAACTGACATGGAAACCCCCTCAAAAAAACTTTGGAAGATGATTTTAAACTTTCCATTTCACAAGGGCTGTTTTTCACCTTCCATGTTAGTTTTTTGGTGGGTTGTAATAGGGATCCTTTTTTGGTGTTCTTTGTAATTATCTTCTAATACAACTCTAAAAAGAACAGCTGGTTGTTGATTAAACCCCAACAAGTTGGTTAACCAGTATGGTATACAGGTATGCCCCCCTTCTAGTAGAAGGTCTATATGGGATCCCATACTGAAAATGTAATCCTGGTGGTGACTGGCATCCTGGGAGGAAGCCCAAGGTATACAACTCTATATCAGAGGTTTTTGGTTGAGAAAACCCCCACCATGTTCAGCCCGTGAAATTGGATGATGTACACACACAAAAACCCATTCAAAAGAAATTCTAGAGACAAAGAAAAGCGTGTCGAAAACCACTGTGGTTCTTAGCCATCTGAAAAGATATCTTTTCAGACGCCAACGAGGTCATCCTTCTCCAATTTTGGTATTTTAACAACTTATTTTTTGTCATCAAATATCCCATGGTGAGAGTTTTCAGCCTCATGTGGGGCTGTAGCAAACGCAAAGGGCCCCCAGAATCTCAGCCCCAAAACCCCCCAGTGGCACCACGGCACCGTTCGGTTTGCCACGCGTCAGTTGATTCAACACGTGCAAATCCGCATCCAAATCTGAAGGCATCGAGCCCGGCACCCACGCCTCCCAAGGCCCCATGGGACCGTTGAATGGTCGACCTATGCCATGGGTATCCCCCAGAAATATCCGGCAGTTTCATATATATATATATATATATACTGAGTCCTTATTAAGGGAAAGCCTAAGGGGGTTCATCAACCCGGATTTTATGAAGGCCGGCTATTTATGTCGGGGAGGGTTACCTGTTATGGGGGTACCTTATAAGTTGACAATCGCCATGATTAAAAAATGCTCGCATTTTCCATCATTCCAAAAGGTCCAAGGGATCCACCAGTAGGTCCAAGGGATCCACCAGTAGGTCCAAGGGATCCACCAGTAGGTTAATCAAAAAAAGACGAGGAAAAAAAACAGTTGGAATCTGGAACAACTAACAACAAAGGTTTTCTTTGGTGTAGATGTTTGAGGAGGATTCTTGTCAAATAAATCACTGATTCTGGAATATCACCATGTTCAATAGGAATTACATCTTCGAAGGGTTACCATTGCCATAATGTTAGTTTACTGGAGTGTAGATGTTGAGAAGGATGGTAACTTTCAAAAGGAGGGGGGCTTGTAATTTTTTGTTGATCATGGAAAAAAATAGGGGAAAAAAGTCAACCTCCCTATTTTTGTTACAGAATACTTACCGTATATACATTTGATGGAAGAAATCCTGGAGCACCTGGGATGTATAAAACCCTGCAAATAATGGGATAATAAACTACCAACCTCAACTGGTGTGGGATTTCTTCCATCAACGGTATGACCTATCAACAAATGAATGTGGATGACCATATGCTTCCGAAGACTGGAGAAGTCTAATGATACATGCCCGTTATAAACATCACAAGAAAAGACAGGTGAATTCAACAACTTTCAAAAAGGGGAACATTCATCCCAAAAACAGACTGCTTAATAACCCAAAACCAAAAAAAACATGTAGAAAAACGGGAATGTTTGTGAAACAAACATCGACCCTTGAGAAAGAAAACACATCATCTAAGTGGACATAGAAAAAACCCAACAGGTTTCAATGTTGGCATTTGATTTTTCTGGTGCTTCATCAAGGGCAGGCTGAAATGAATATGTTCTTTTTTTCTAAGGATCCCCCTCTGCGTCAAGTCTTCCAGTTGCAAGTCTTTGAAGAAAGAACCATGATTGGTGGTTTGGGGCACGGTGCTTTGGAGTCCGATTGGATCCCCGAAAATGAAAGGGATTGGGATTCTTAGGGGTACCCCCCAGAATCCCAATCCACCGGGCCCCAAACCACCAATTAAGCATTGATTGAAACCACCTAGTTAGTGAATAATTACGAACACTTACCATCCAGCTGATTCAATCGGTGACCTTTTGATCCCTTAGTTGGAGGTCACTTAACCTTTTAAAGGGACACAAAGAATTGCCAGGATCTGAATCAATTTGTTCTTTGATTGTTATCTTCCATGGGGGCTCAAAAATGCAAATCTCAAAAAGAGTTGGGGGATTAGAATTCCACCCCCCATTTTTCACATCAAAAAAATCACCTTTTTTCATTCAAACCAGTCCTGCAACTTGGCAGTTTGTTGTTTTTTCTACCAAAAAAAACGAAACGATTCCTGGATTCCAAAATCAAAAAGGGATACGTTTGGTTGGGGTTTTATCTAAGGATATGGCAATCTCGTGGCAAATGATGAAAGGGTTTTTTTTCAAAAAAGATTGGGAAGATTCCCCCAAGCGTTTAAATACAAAAAAAAAAAA
>DF239840.1:26919-55266 GCA_000507305.1 Breviolum minutum Mf 1.05b.01
ATATTGTCGGCGAAATCGTCGCATGATTTGGAAAAAAAGAAAACACATCCCACCGAAGTTCGTTTTTTTTTTTTCGCCTCCGAAAGCGTGTCTTCGCCTGCTGTCTGGTGTTGGTTTTGGGGTGAGCCAAGGCTACGCTTAGAAACCACATCTCCAAAGTCAAAGGATTAACTACTGGGAGTATGTCAAAATAGAATAGTAAAACCAATTTTTAACACCCAAGTAAGTATGGAAACAAGAAAGACTCAAGGATCAATGGTTTCTAACTCTTCGACTTTTACAGTGTTTCTCTTCTTTAAAACACCAACGAACCCCGTTGACTTAACCAAAAAAACGGCTCCGCGTGGGGAAGATGAGAGGCATGTAATCATTTAACCCCCCTGCATTGCCGAGGCATGGGTGCTTTCTTTTGGAATTTGCAGAAGTAATTTCATATAACATGATGTATGTGTAGCCTAATGTGTTTATAAATAGGGTGTATATGTATATAATTGTATATATAATATAGAGATACCTATTCATTGTATTATGGATTTATCTACAACATATACGGACCCCTAGAACATGGACAATCAAGCACCATAAATAGAGGAGAGAAACATTCTAGGTACATTGTGTGTATGTATATACTGTAAAAAAAATCATATACGCATGTTCTACATGGTTTCCTCACTCCTATTCCACTGTCACTGGGACTGATTATTTCACGTAACCGATGGAACTTTATCTCAAAAAGTTCCTTCCAAAATGCATCATGGTGGGTTCAGCAGTTGCAACAATGCTCCGCACCAGTTTGTTGATCTTAAAAACGTCATCCATCACATGTCCGCCTTGGATCTGTATGCATTCATGTTCATCGATGATGCCCAGATGCCTCAGCATTTTGGGGATTTTTTTCGCGGGAATTTATGGCCTACAAAGACCTTAACCTGACAATTGGGATTAGTTACATGACCCCTCAAGCAGTTATACAAATGACCTCCAACGATCGGGGATCAAAAGGTCATTTTGAATCACTTGGAAGATATTTTTTTCAGGGACAATGATGATCAATCTCTTGAATTCAACGTTCCGCCATAGATTCCAACAAGACAGTATATACATAAAAATCACAAATTATCATGGTTCACATAATCGAAGGAAGATTCCATAAAGCCGTCATTGGAAAATTCAAGAATTCACCAATCCCGCAGGAATGTTTAGGATGCAGCAACAACGACCACAACAAGAACAACAGCCAAAAAACAACAAAAAAAAACAAACGAAGAAAATGCCTCCGACGCCCCTGCCACCCATGTTTCAACCCAAAAAAAACACGATTACAGTAAATTCCTCCTCCCGAGTAGCTTGTAAGTTCGCTGTGGATTTGCCAACATCAACGTCACCAAATGTGCAACTGGCCGTTCAGCTGCAGGTTGGAGTTGTTGGCGTTGTCAACGGAGAGTTGTCACGGATCCGAAAAATTAAGATGGATCAAATTGACCCAAACAATCCATGTATGTATGGTATATTTACCTACATGAATGGTTGATTTTTTATGGTAGATGTAGGTAAATATAGCGGTAAATATACCATACATGGATGCTATGTGTTATGATAACGATTCGTTCATTTTTAAGGTATGATGTTTGGCTGGAGCTTTTCCTCAGGTTGTTTGACGAAAAAACCCTCTCAAAGATTGCCACATGCTTTTCAATCAAAATCAAAAGGTCCAAAGAAGCAGCGGCACAAAGCACAGCTAAATACATTCAACAAAAATTCTGGATGGGAAAAGTCCTGAATCATGGCCCAATATCATTCTCTGGTTGGTTGAACCAACCCATTTGAAAAACATTAGTCAAGCTGGGAATCTTCCCCAAATGGGGGTGAAAGTAAAAAATAGTTGAAACCACCACCTAGTTCTCGTGGAACGTGGGTACTTTTTGGCTCCAGTGCAGGAACATGAACTTGCGATGAACTGGTAACTGGTCACTGCTCAGTGACCGTCGAGTTGCATTTGCTGTTGTTGCGTATAAGCCCAAAAGTTTCATTGGACCATGAGAAACTTAACTGTTGGGGCTACTTACAACACAAATTGACTGACTTCGTGGCCCATGGTAGGAAAAGGAACCAGTTGCATCCAGTTGGCGACAGACTAAAACTCAAAAATTGGGCCCGGGGTTGAACTTTGAACGTAAAAGGGTCCCTGGCGATAAAACTTCGGAAAAATTGGCAAGCATCACAGATTTCAATGATATACACTATCCATGAGAACCCAAAACCTTCATTTTTAGGGGTTATAACCCATATATTGGGGGTTTAAAACCTTCATTTTTCATGGTTTTGGGGTCCAAGGGATGTTTTGAATAGCAATTTTCAGCACTCATCAGCTCACACTTTTCAATTTTCACTCCATCGGCCCTCAAAGAAAAAGGCATGGTATACTGGTCTATAGTATGGTATACGCGTCGACAACCATATGGGTGTTTCCAAAAATAGGGGTACCCCAAAATGGATGGTGAAAATAATGGAAAACCCTATTAAAATGGATGATTTGGGGGTACCACTATTTTCGGAAACATCCATATCAAGTTGCCCAAACTCACACAAAAACAGAATGGGTCCCATGGGAAATGTTCACTTCTTCATGGCTCAATGTTGTGGTTCTTGGCTTTCAGCGCAAATTTCCCATGTATATCAGTCGGATTGCCAATTTCCAAAAATATTCAACTTGCAGGGTTTTTCCCGAAGGATCACGGTAAAGATATAAAAAATGCAAAATATTCCGTGAATTATCGTGAATTGCAGCAAGGGTTGCCCGAGTTTTTTTGTGACTGCTTTTGTGTGTAGTAATGATTTTGAAACAAATACTTTGCATCTAATTCCCAATCTCCATCTCCACATACTCCCAACCCATATAGCCTGAAATCTCCGGAGGCAACTTTTCAGGAATTTTCAGTAAGATACAACGTCTCAGATCTGCTCGCTGATGTCCTGAAAATCATGAGAAAAAACAGGTCATTCATTACCTGGATCTTCCAAGTGTGTCAAATTTGTGCCTTTTCACCAAAAAACCCACCAAAAGGCAGAAAATTTACATATCTAGAAGATCCAGGTATGGGTTACAGTTACAGTTACAACCCTTGCGACCAGCAAAAATCACACCCCCGAACAAAATGTGCGAAGGCGGTGGATGTCCCCCCAAAAAAAAAATCCGCGTATTGATGTCCCGAGCTAAGGATCATGACCACCCCGCAACTTTTTTTGAAGATTCTTTTTGCCAGGTGATTTTAAGTGGTGTACTTTTCATACCCTATAGTTGAAGGTCACTTACACTTTTAAAGGGTAACTTGATCATCCCCCAAACGGGTCACAAAGAATTGTACATTTTCCAGCCATCTGTCTCAGACAACCGAAGTATCCAACCAACGTCTTGTTGTTGACGAACAAAAGAATGCTGATATTTTTCGAAGAAACATCGAAATACACCCCTGAAGTTTAACAGCTCGCCTCTGAAAATTGATGGTTGCAAGACTACTTTCCTACTAGTATCGGGGCCCATTAACTTTTCAGGTGCTATGTTAAACTTCGGGAGCGTAAATCTGCCCAGGTATAACATATCTTGAAGGATCATCACCACCTCACCAACTCCAGCCACTCCGAATCCGACCCCCCGAAGAGGCGGATGATTTTTGTGAACGAAGAATTAAGAATTCCAACAACAAGATGCTGTTTCCCAGGGAATATTTTGAAGGGATATATACAACCTGAAGTTTCTTTATGAAAAAAACAAGATCATTTGCGATTTGAGAAAAATACAATGGGATTTAAAAAAAAACGTTAAAAGTTCGAGTAAACCCTTCGAAATGACATGTTCCCCTTGATATATTTTTCCTAGCTTCTGGGGATTGGACTCGTGGCTTCTTCCAACAAATCTGGTAACTACCGAGCTACCAGCCAGCTCTGTCATGGCACGGAAGAGCTTCGCATTCTTTTTCATCTGAACGTCGGAAAACCCCCAACGAAAGAACGGGGAAAAACCGTTTTCGGAGTTGCTGGTTGAACCGATGGATCAGCTATAATGATTAATTGTTGTGGTGTGGGGCACGGCGTGGGTTTGCTTGTTTTCTTCTATAGTTGGTGGTTTGAACCGAACCCATTTGAAAAATGCTCGTCAGAATGGGAATTCATCTTCCCCAAGGATCGGGGTGAAAATAAACGATTGTGTGAAACCACCACTTAGGATTTCAGACTTGCTGGAACTTTTGGAACCGTTTCAAAGAAAAAAACATAGTATAGTAGCACTTGGTAGATAATCCCCCTACCCCCCTACCCATTTATTTTTGTTTTGGTGCGGGAATCCCTATATAAACATCCCGAAAAAATCCCTTCATTTAAGCCAAGGCACGTGGGAAATTTCCAGTACTGGGTTGGGTGGGTTGGGGGGTAGGATCCAAGGTACCACCCCCTTCACTCGTTTGGTTAGGATGGTGAATTGACACCCCGTTTTCGTAACGAAAGCCATGTAATGTTTCAGGCACCGGGCCGGGCCGACTGGGAGAAGGTGCTGTGCATGGGAGCAAAAACATCATCACGACTGACATCACCACATCTTAGATATATATTATATATTTATAGGTCCGGATTCATCTGTGTATATGAAACCCCTTAAAGGAGCACTTTCCAAAAAGGTTTTAAGGATCTTTAACAAAAAGGACATGAAGAACAACGCAACTTCCCGGGTGCTTCCATTGGCTCCTAAAAATTTATGGGGTGTCTAATGTCTTGACCCTGAGACGATTCATACTGTTGATGGAAGAAATCCTGCACCGGCTGGGATGTAAAGAAACCCTGTCAATAACGGGATTAACTACCAACCTCAACTGGTTTGCAGGATCTCTTCCATCAACAGTAGTTCCGAGTCTTTTGGAACCAGGGAGAAAAAAATAACACTCCTGGCAACTCTTTGTGAACTGATTGCTTGAAAGCTCGTGGATGGAGTGCATATTAAATATAATGAAATTATTAGATATTGAAATGTGACCTTTGAAGATGGTTAAGTTGCATCCAACTAGGGGATCAAAAGGATTTTTCGTAGACTAAAAACTGTACTCTGGAGCAAAAAAGCCACCAAGTTTCTTCTTGGGGGAGATATTTGTTTCTAGTTGGTGGGTTAATACCACCCATTTGAAAAATATGGAAATAAAAAAAAGGTAATTGTTTCCCAAATAGAGGTGAGAAAAAAATTGTTTGAAACCACCATCCAGTTATATATATATATATATATATTTGTAGCAAGAAACCCCTTGAAAAACCCTTCAAAACTGCCACCGAAAACTGTTTGGGGGGTCACGGTCACAAGCCACTTCTTAGAAACCGCTCCAACCTCCGAATGCTTGCGTGAAGACGTCAACAATCGGTCAGAGAGGCTGGCTGTCAATAGGGCCCGCAGCATATCTGTGTCCCTTGGGTTTTCGTCAGCCGGGGCGTCTGGAGGGTCATCACATGACTTGCATACGTGCTTGCAGGGAACCATGGTGAGGCCCGTAAGTTCCTGCTAGCTGGGATTGTTCTTCCCCCAAAAAAAATCGAGATGGCAATGGAAAATCCACCATTTTCAATAGGAAATACATTTTCTCAAATGCTGGATTTTCCAGGCAGCCATGTAAGTTTGGGGGGGAAAGTAGGCTGGAGATTCCACCATGACAAAAAAAAGTATTTCCTATTTGGAGCAACGGATATCCAGCCAGCAACTCCTTAGTTTGCTGAAGGGTGCTATCTAATGACATAACTCCATTGCATGGCCATCTCAATATTTGGTGCCAAAAAGAGACCGCAAAATTGCCAAATCATTGCTTTTATCGTAGTAATTATTCCATTTAGGGGCCAATATCTAATTTGGGGTGGACAACAACAACAACAACAACAACAACAACAACAAAATATCCCAAACGTACCAAACTAACCCTACCCATTTTGTTCACCCTTTTCCCTTTCCATCACAGTTGACTCTTCGAAGACTTTTCCAATCATCTTCTTTCTATTCATGATCCTCTTGGCTTTCTCCTCCTGGCATAGCTTTTTTCAACCCTGCATCAATGAAGATGCCTGACATTTTCCTATTGGAAAAAAAACGCTTTTCCAAGGGTGGAAGTTTCTCGTATTAAAAATACCTTCGGCAAAAAATAACGGAAAAAACACAGCATACTGTTGATGGACGAAATCCTGCTAACCAGTTGAGATTGGTAGTTTCTCTCGTTATTTACAGGTTGTTTACATCCGAAGTGGTCAGCCGGATTTCTTCCATCAACAGTAGGAGTAGGAAGCCGAATATTGGGATGGATGATCCAAGTTCGAAATGCCGATGGGGAAGCTTTCAAAAGTCTTCATGCCCCGCCATTTAAAGGTAAACCAATGGTTAATAAGCCCTTATATAATAAGGCCTTATTTCCTGAGGGGGTGCGTTAGCATGGGGTAGGTTGACTAGCCATAAATTGTTGGTTTTGAATGCAGAATAAAACCATGCACCCCTTTAAAAATGGTCCGATTCCACCCATCCAAAAGCCAACGAAAGCCCAACCATCACGTTCTGTGCTACTCTTGTCAATCCAATTTTAATCCACATTTATCCTAGTAATCAAAAACCAGCTAAGCTACCCCGAAACATTCTTGGGTTTTCAACCAATTGAAAATGCAACGAAAATGACTTCGGCAGCAAACATCCACCCCCTTCCCATTGAAGTTACGACCCGTTTGTGCCTTGCTCTCCACAAAGAAGTCATGAACCGTCAACTGGCCGGCAGGAAACATACGAAAACCCTACGAGTTTGAAACGTGCCCCCCCGTTCAAAAAGGGGTCAAATCCAACCATTTTAAAGCAAGTCCAAGAAAATCTTCCAAAGTGTCTATTTCATTGCGGCAGAAATAAGACAATTGATCTAAAAAACTACGTCCTCTTTTGGATAGAAGACAATTTGGTACCTGTTATATATAACATATTATTTTATGACATCTCCCATTCTCTAGAGGCTTTCAAGCATCCCCAAGTATATAATAAGCCGGAGGACATCTTCCATCAACAGTATTTCTTCAATCTCTTGTTAAAATCAAACCCAACAAAAACTACATAATCAACAGGCTACATTCAACATCATTCAACCCCATTCATCTTCAAGTAAGTACCATCCCAACTTAACCACCAAAAACCCCAACAACCAAGTCATTGCCCCAAGCACCACCAAACTCACCAACCAATTCCAGCACGGACGAGGCCAGGACCTTCTCCGCTTCATCCCAGGGCGTTGGTCCCTGGTAATTGGCATCATCCGTAAATTCCGTGCCCAAAGTATCCAAGGTCCTTCGGCCCAAACCGGCCAACCTTGAGGCGACATTATAATGGGACCAGGACCCACTCAAACAAGGAAATTTTTGAAGCGAATCTGAATTTGAACCATTTGATTTTGTTAGAAGATATCTTAGAAATTTTCGGGAGGTACGGTAGATGACTGGAATCCTGGAACTTTCTCAAAACAAGTTTCTACACCACCTGGTGTAATTCTCTGTTTGGCATGGGGAAGTGACCTTTTTAAAAATGACCTTCAACGATGGAGGATCAAAACGGTCACGCTTTGAATCACCTGGTATTTGAGAAAAAAAGCTGCACCATAAAAAGAGAGGAAACTGTTTTTTTAATAGAAATTTTCCACAACCTCTGAACGAAAAGAAAGATGTTCAAAATTTTCACATTCCTTTGAGAGGTTTTCTCATTCAGCTAAAAGGACCTTCGTTTTCCTACTGAACATTAGCAATCCCCAAAGAGTTTTTCAGCCCCACTCACCCTCCCTGAAACTAACAGTTTCAAATTTCCCGAAAATGGATGGTTGGAATATAAGGATCGTTGTCCTTTTTGCTGACGTTTATTTATAAGGCCCTATTTTCACAAACCCCCCAACTCGCTGGATTCGTTGCAGAGAGGGTAGCCAGGCTTTGCCATGGATCTGGTGATGGGCTTTTCTAGCACGGAAAGGGTGCAGTCAAAACGAAGAAAGAAAACACCCCCCCACAAAAGTTGAGTTTACCGTTTACCCCTGAAAACTTAATGCTTGGAAAAAAAGATTTGACTTTCCGAATTTGGGATTTACCATTTTTTTTTAGGGAAGAAAAACTGTGAAACTTCAAAGGGGAGTATCAACTGCCGAGACGGAGTTTTATCCATCAGAAAAAAAAGAGGTGGAATGTCGTTTTTTTTAACAAGGGTGGGCCCTACGATCGTTATAAATGGGGTGAAATAACTCCTATAAACGGCCCAAAAATACATGGGGTTTCACTGGAGTTGTTTCACCCTACTTATATAGGAGATATTTCACCCCATTTTATAACGATGGTAGGGACCCAACTTCTATGAACTCTTGCTTCTCCCTTTTGAAATAAAAACAGCAGTGAGACACAAGGACCAAGTTGTGGACTCAAGGTATGAAAGTTACCACGGGACACGGGCCGTAAAGAAAGCATACCTCCCAAAAATTGATTGACCAATTTTGGATGGTTATTTTTTGTTGCTCAAAGGGTGCAGAGGAAGGAGACAATTTTTTTCAGAAAGAATACCAAAAAAAATGAGGCTGGCTAAGCCTTAACCAAAAAAAAATGCGAAGGACAAACTATCCAAATATCTAGAGACCCAACATCCAAATGGATGACATTTCTCATCTACCTTCTAATTATTAGACAAATACGAAATTACGGATGCCATGTCTAAAAGACAATGAAAATCTTCAAGAGGAAACTAGCTGGCTGATGTTTTTCTGAAACAAAGCTCCCACGGGGTTAGGGATTTGATTCCGGGAATCCTGGAATTTGGGGGATATGAATCAACACGGTTGATGAGGGGGGCATCCCGGAATCCCTAGGAAATTCCCCTTTGGGAGTTTTGGTTCCCAACAGATGAAAAAGGTGGTGAAAAAAATCTCCCCAGCGAAACAAGGCCACCAAATAGCAACCTGCTATTTGTGGGTCATAAGATGTCATAGCATGAACCTACAGGGTGAATCTTAGAGTTCTGGGATGCCGGATGGGAAAATGATGGATTTTTGTTGGACCTAGGTGCATGTAAATATCATGTTTTCAATTTTATGGATATTCAGCTATTATCATCAGCTACCAAAAAATTCTTCAGTACACCTTGGGTGTGGCCCCCTGCCAGTAACGGTGACCTTTTCCATTCTTATCACATGTTAAGCAGGGGGATTCCTATAAGATCCTATAAACCTTCATTTGCCACCCCTTACTGGGAGAGGACAAATAAACAGGGGTCATTCTACTACCAACCCAAACACTGGCATCATAGATTGGCATTGTTTGATACCCCCAATATACGTAATCTAATGACCCCTGAATATCAGGGTTTGCCATCATCACCTGAAACAACCCTAAAAATATAGGAGAAACCCCACATCACCATGGGACAAACGCTACCTGTCAATCTTTAGGGGCCCGATTTTCCCATGTAACTTTCGGTTCTTGTGGTGGACCCCTGAATATCCCTATCCCATCTATCCCACTTCCCAAAAAAAGCCCTCCCCTTTTCATCGGTTTTTCTTAAACCGCCACGCAACAAACGCGCCAAACGACGTTGAGCCTCGGAGTCCTGTAGAGCATCAACTTTTTGGAAACCAACATGGATTTAGGTGTTCAATTGGATGATTTTTAGGTGAACAGGGAATCATAGTAATTTTCCAGGGTGTAGCTTTAAAAAAATAAGGGACATCTCTATAAATCACCATTAAAAATTGTTGATTCTTAGGAGGAAAGTGATGGTTGTTTGTTTTTTCGGGGGCTCTCTTATTTCTGACATATCCACGAATCTACCCCTCAAGGGAATCAAATTCTTGCAGGACCTGCGGTCGAACCTGTAAGTTGAAACAATCTTGCTTCGGGTTTCATGGTACGATTGGTGGTTGGTGGTGGTTGGGTTTCAACCCCTCTGAAAAATATGCACAAGTCAAATTAGATCATTTCCGCTAGGGGTGAGAAAATATTTGAAACCACCACCTAGAACTTGTTTTTGTTTTGTCTGTGAAAGGGATGCTTGCAAGTTCCCCCAATCAAAAAAAGAACCTACCCCCCAAAAAAAAACTACCAAGATGTGCTGATCAAAACGAAACCTGAAATTAGCTCCAGCTGCTCAGCTCCATAAAACAGCTTTAGTACAAGCTGGGACCTTGTAACACCCGTTTTTTTCAGTAGGGGCCCATATGAGCAACGGACTAAACCTATTGCATCTGCGAAAGGACGTGGCTGAAATGGTCATCGTTTTTTATGTGTCCCTCATCGTTCCTGAGGATTTAACGGGTGTAATAAAATCAGGCAAACATGTGTTTCAAAAGTCATCGTTTTTTGTGTCACCCCTATCGTTCCTGAGAGTTTCATGATAGTATCAAGTATTAATGTCCTGGTGTGACTGTTCCAAATTGTCGGAGGTTTTGGCGGGCGCTCATATATTTTCACTTATAAGGGGTGAAATAACCCCAGTTACCAATTTACATGGGCCATATTATAGGGATATATAACCCAATTTACAACTGGTATGGGCCCAAGTTTCATGCCCCCCCCCCTGGTTTCACCTCACCACGACGCTGGGATCCACCCTAAGATCATTCCAGGTATCGTAAGTACTCAGGATCACCACCACCATTTTATAAGCCATGAAGTTTCGGCTATTTGGAAGGGGTTCAACAACCCTAAGGGGACGGGAAACGATCACCATGGTTATGAACCACTTACTAACCATGGGACCCCCTAACTACTATAAGTGGATGTATCCCTAGTTGTACCCATTTACAACCATGGTTAAAATAGGGTATGCTGGGGTTATAACTACCTTACAACTAGGCCTTCTTGTACTTACCAACTGGGATGATCCTCCAACCCGACCCAACCGAAACCTTCTTCACGATGGACACCAAACGTTGCGCCACTTCGTCGACCTGCGCCACCAGCTCTGTCAGACGTCGAGGGATCACGGCATAGTCGCGCACCTTAAGGGCAACGAACATGGCAGGAAGACACAAACCCCTTTAAAACCAAGATGGCACCCGAAAAAAGCAACAAAAACTCCTACTTTCCATTGAATCCCGGTTTGTTAATAGGGATCCTTATATTGGTTTATGAAATAATCCCAGATATAACTGGGTAGTATAATTCCTTACATACCCTAAACAAGCATGGTGTTTTTTCATTGCTCAGATGGCGCCCGAAAAATAGATACCTGGAAAAAGAAGATTCCGAACTTGGAAACCCATCGTTTTTAGTGTTCAGCCATTCGTTTTTCCTTGGGCCTTAGGAGGCCTGTTTGTGGTAGAAGGGAAGGGTTTGTTGTTTTTCTTTAAAGCAACCTCTAAGGGATGAGGGGTCGGTCATGCAATTCAATGAAAAAATTCTGATACAAAAAATTGGGTTCTCCCCGGACTCCAGGATGCAATCGTCACCACCAGAATTATTTGGGAATCCCTATAAGATCTATACAGTAAACCTTCATTTGTTGCCCTTAATGGTAACCAGAAGTGGGCGCATAATTTTGACGCCAGGCTACCTTGTTACCAAAAACCAATAGAATAAATTGTTGTTTAAGAAAATTTCACTGCAACTTCATTCTGCAAGAATGTTGGCCTAATCATTCGCCACTGTTACTGGGAAATGTGACTGGGTGTACGCAAAGGCAGACCCCATGGCCAGCTCAGAGCATTCATCCGCAAAGAGCAAAAATGCCACTGTTACTGGGGCGGACAACCCAACATATATATATTTCGCGATATCTCTCAAGACTCAATGATTCGTCTTTCAATGAGAAAAACACTCCAAAGTATGTTCAATAAAATATCATTGTGCCTTTCAAAGAATCTTCCTCAGATTGGTCACAATGTCATGTTAGCTGGATACGACAGTCTGATTTCCTTTATTTACATGTCATGTCCCAGCCAAGTTGAATTATGATGTCCTGTTCAAAAAATTCCTGCTCCTGCAAACTCACTGTCTTCAAATTCCACGTCATTGCTTTTTAAGCGGGAAAAAAATTACGCGTTCACCTCCAAAACACTTGAAGCTACCAACAGAACTCCGTGTTGACGGAGTTCACCAGGACAATAACATCATCATCATCATCATCATCATCATCATCATCATCATCATCATCATCATCATCATCATCATCATCATCATCAACCAACAACCAACAACCAACAACCAACAACCAACAACCACAACCACAACCAACGATGCGTATGCGTGTTGTAGGGTTCCGTTTTGCCAAGTTTCCATGGTATGTGCATGCTTCAACCATCCCTTTCGCCCGTCACGTGTTGGATCTAGTGGAAAGGTTTGCCAGAACTCCTGCACCAGGAGGGTAAACCCCCAAAACTAACATAGAAGCTGAAAATGGCCCCCTGGAATATAGTTGGCCAATATGAGCCCCTTTGGATAGCAGATGGATTATGCCTTTTTGCGGGATACACCCCTGAAGTTGATGGAACCTGAAAATCTGCCACTGGAAAAGGATATCCCGATCTTGGAAACCCAGCATTTTCAGGTTCCAGCCGTTAGGGTTGGCCAAATTTTCGGGGGAGGTTCATCATTTTCAAATCTTCAACCTAAACTACCTTTTTGGGAGGAAAACCCTTTATGACAAACATGCCGGTGAAATTTTGTAACGTCGAAAGTAGAACTACCTCTGATACGAATTGATGGATCTTCTTGTCGCGACCTCACCCGGAAAGTTCTCAGCACTCAAAGCAAGCGATTCTTCGTGTGCTTTGCTTGTCCCAACAAGCAAGGTTTTGATCTGGTTGAACCTTTCCCCGATTCAAGATACAGAGCAGACATAACTATCTCATCCAATGGCAACATAAAACCATATCCTTCTGTTCAGAATTCAGTTTCTGTCCTTACTTTGTCCAAATATCCCAGAAATATCCACTAGACATCCCTATATTCTTAACCAACCAACTGCAATTTCGTCAACCAACCCTCCCCCAACTTCAACCAACCACAAAAAAAAACTAGTTGGTGGTTAAACCACCCCTTTGAAAAATATGCTCGTCCAAATGGGTTCATCTTCCCTAAGGATCGGGGTGGCAAAAAAACATGAGTTTCCACCACCCAGAACAAGTTTGGGGAACCCACCATGAACCCACCAGGTTCCACTCCTTAAAAAGTTCCAGCAAGGCCAAGGGTTGTGACTTCATTCCCTTGTCAAAATATTGCCTGGACCAATTGCTGCGATATAAGCGTGGACCCAAGTCACTGAGATCTGGAAATGCAAAACTGGATGGTGAAGAGAATGGATCTTGAACAGCCAAGCTGCCTGAGTTTTTGTCACAAAAAAACGGGGTGGAGAAAAAATTGGAGAGAAGGGGGCGCCAACAGTTGTGAAAATATAAATATCTTAGGGCCAAGAGGCTGCAATTGAGGGAAAACACAAATTGAAATGACAAGGATGTTGTGGTTGAAAGCAACGTTTTTTTACGGGGGAGGCTTGGCAGGCCAGATTCAAAATGAGGATTTATATAAATTCCATCGTAAATTCACATGGTACATGATAGTGAGAAACATCATAAAACATCACTTCTATATTCACCTGGTATACACAAAATCTCTATTCTACAACAATTCAACGTCATTCAAAATCAGATTTTGCTGACCGCCATTGTCTTTCGGGAAAAAATCCCCTCTTGACCGACCCCGAAAGGGTACCCTATTTTTTGGTGGGTTTTATGGTCTCAAAAAACATGTAATTTAACATATTTATTTTCAACACCAACTTGTGCTGCTGTTTCAACATGGAACTTTGTGGAGGACTCGTGTTCATTAGGTATGCAACTAGCGCCTCAAAATTCAAGTCAGGAACAAAACATTTTTCCGTTCAATCCCGTTCCAAAGGAGGTACATTTTCAAATTCCTTAAAAATGTATGTTTTTGTTCAACCCTTTGTGATGCAAAAAAAAATATATATATATATATATATATTTATATACGCAAAAATAAATATATATATATACATATGTATATGTTGAGAACATCCATGGATTTCCTCCAATGTTTTCCAGCTCTTCCGAACCTTCTGGCAATGAAATTTTCTAAATTCAAATCATTCACCAATTCATTTTGGTTGAAACGCCAAGGGTTGAGAAAGCTGGGGGAGAATTCATGTGAATCAGGGAATCTGTTTGGATTGGGAGAGCAAACTGCGACGACAAACCCAATGCGTGAGGGGATGGAACAAACTAATGTAACCCCTGGCTTTTGTAACAGAACTCTTTAGTAAAATGTCCCATGAACTTGTCACAGATGATTCAAAAATCAACTTCTACTCACCACTAGGATGCCCCAGGTTTTTTTCATAACTTGCTTCATAATAATCACAACCAAATAAAAACTCAGGCTCAATTTTTCTACAGGGAAAGCAACCAGAAAAAATACTTCATGCCGAGTTACAGGCCAAGATCACACCATCCACCGCGCAACCCCAGTGGATACCAAACCACACCAATCTACTTAGACCTCGCCACAGGTTGGTTGGCTGAAGGGTTTCTTGGCATGTGAAAATACCATGAAAATCCGACTTTTTCGTTTTTCTTTTCGGATTTCCAAGGGGGACCACCCCCCTTTTGTACTCTAAGGCTTTTGTTTCATATGTTACAAGTCTACTAAGGTACAATGCAAAGAAGCATACATATTATTTGCAAGACTAGAAAAAATAGTATATAAAGTACAGATATAATGAATATAGCACGCATATGTCTGACTGATTTATTGTTCTTTCTGCATGGGGTCACTGCTGAACTCTCAATAACTCGTCCCTTTTTGTAGGCAGCAATTTTGGTGCAATTCCGTCTGACCAGCCAGTCTTTTTGACTGGCAGGGTCAGTCTCCTCTGGCACCTGCAAGGAACCCACAAAAGTCTTTGTTTTTTGGTGGATTGTGCTTTAGACTCGAACGAGCAGATTCCCCGGAACGTCCCCCAACTTAGTGGAATGATGCTGGAAGTAATGGCTGCCGTACAATATCAAGGATCATCCGTGGGTGGTTCAACTCAATGCCCCCCGCAACAGCTGCCATTCATGTACTCCGCTTGTGATCATTTGTACTTTAGTTCTCCCAACCCCAACGGATTGAATACAAGTGTGAAAATACTCAGGCAGGCTCAAATCTGCATTTTTTCATAGCACGAACGCTCGTGGCCAGTGCCAGCTGTTAACTTCATGAAGTCCTCTCCAAGTCTTTTCACGAATCACCATCATCATCCGCACGTCCCCTCTTGGCATGGTATCTAAGTGGTTCCATTGCCTCAACTTCGGCCTCCTCATCATCCACGTGACACTTTGCGAGTAGAGGCCCTTGAACACCAGAGAAAATTCATCACCACCTGGGCTGTGAAGCGTTGGTCAAACATGGTTGCAGTTCAAAGCAACAATGGGGCAAACATGTTACCTCCAACCATTGCCAGTCACAATTACAAAACGACATTCAATTTTCAGCCAAGATTGCAGAAGCAAGCTGCAATGATGGAATGGGATCGTTTTTCTCGGGGCCCACACGCCTTCGTCGTGCAAGAAGCTGCGGCGAAGGGCTAGGCTGTGAACGTTGTTCTGGCTTGGGCTGCAAAAGCCCTGCCAAAAACTCGGTCAGTTCCAAGCTGGCTTTGGCCACAGCCCAGGACCTGATGTCCTCAGCACCGATTCTCGCCAGAAAACAAAAACAATAGCGTGACCGAAGAGTATTTGCACTCGTAGAACCAAATGTCCTTCAGCAGCTAGTTGCGCTCCCGCCACCCGTGGGTGAAACTTGAGCCGCCCCTGATGGCAACATGGCCTTCGTAGCCCACGGCTCGCAGCGACTCTTTGGCCGCTGCGCCACCATCGCACTCCTGCAGCAGCAAAACGCTAAGTAATAGACAAGAGACGCAACAAGACAAATGATATGCAAACTTTACCTACATCTTCGGAGACTTGCCGCACCTGTGGGGGTTCAAATCCAAAAAGGCAGGAGTCTGTCAGAAGTAAGTCGCTTCCTGAAGCACGGCAACAATGATCGTTCAATTTCCATCGTGCCGTCATGATGTTGGCTTGAATAAAAACAGCTGTGACAGCTACTTCTTTCGCATCCGCACGCCTTCCAGGATCCCTGCTTCATGGAGGGCTGGCAGCATTCTATCGTCAAGGTGTCGGTGCTAGCGTTTCTGGTGCTAGTGCCTTAGTTTGCGTCAGAGTGGGTCTTCCCTTGATTTCCAATATTGTCCAGCATATCTACCTTACTTTGTCTGTATCATGGCTTGTTAGGTCGTCGTTTTTTCACCGTCTCTGCCACATTGGTGTGTGCCTGGTGGGATTCACGGCTGGTCATGATGGCCTCGGATACCAAGACAAAGCAGAATTTGCAAACGGCTCGTATTGTGTATTGTTTTGACTGTGGACCCTGTTATGCATAGCAAGCTGAGCTGAGAACCGGGGACACAGAAAAGAAGCAAGAAAAGAGGTGGGCGCTGGAACAGCTGAAAGGGGGGTGCAGCATGGAATCCTTGCATGTCAATCAGCTCATGTCAATGACGTCAAATAAATCAAATCGATCAACAGTCAACCAACTAAACAAGCATATGACATCAATGACATCAAATCAATCACTTTGACGAATGCTCTCAGAAGAGGGCAGCAGGCTTTTTTTCATGTAGGGGATGCGCGCATCTGAATCTTTGAAAGAAAAGCAAACACCGGGCGGTGTCTGTGGAGAAGTGCTGCCCGGTGGTTTCTTTTAAGAAAGAAACGAAAAAGATCAATGCAAACACCCGGGGGGAGGTGTAGGCTGACTAGCCATGAATGCTGAGCACCAACAAATATCAACCTTTTCCAGCTAAGTACCAACAAATATAAACCTAAAGCAACTGGATTCTTTCTTTCTACCCAAAAAATCCACCACAAAATCTTCAACCAACTTTTCACCCGAAAAAGACAAGTTTTGCTTTAACCAGTCAATCCGACTTGCTCTTAGACTGCAAACCCGGATATACATTTTTCCCCCCAAGTCTACTGTTAACCTACCAGAAGTTTTTTTCACGTTCACCAAAATGTTGGGCCAACTCGCCAAGCTACTGAGATCAAAAGGTAAACTCAAACATGCTCTACCAATGGCTGTCATCTCTGCTGTTTCTTCAGGAGCTTCTAAGGCATAGCCCTCAGCCAACTCACGGCGGCTGGCCTGAGGACAAGGTGGATGGGTCACCGGTAACGGACGTTTAGCCTCATGTTGTTGAGGAATTACACAATGAAAACGAATTTCATTTAGGAATGATGAACTAACGCTATTTTTTTGTAAAATAAATGAAACACATATGGTGAAAATCTGATGAAGGGCTTCGAAAAATCTTGAAATCATGATTAGGACATCATGTTATTAGTCTGTTTTAAATTGAGTGGTTTTGTTTAATTAACTGATTAGTCGAGTAACAAACTGTTCAAGTAACTGATCAACGAGGTGATCAAGTGCTTCATTGAATACTTTACGTAACTAATCAAATACTTACTGAATTGGTTACATGTCGTTTCATTCGTTCATGACCTTGTCAATTTCAACGAAACAAACAGACTCAACCAATTAATTAATCAATTCAAGATTTCTTTTTTCAGTTTATGAAATTACTTTAAGTCCTTCCCTAACTAACCAACTAACTAACGAACGAACTCACTAGCTAACTAACCCATTACTTTAATGCATGAATTTTGCCATCATTGGCCCCACCAAAAAGAACTCACCCTTCACCAATTTCCAACTTGCGCCATTTGTTCACCACCACCCCATTTACATGAACCATTTTTTCTGCTTTTTTGCTGTGGATTTTGTGCTGCGAAACCCATCAAAAAAAACGTGCACCCAAATTGAGCCACGAAAAAACTCTGGCCTGACTTTCCATTGAATCCTGGTTGTTTACCAGGGATCCTTATTTCATGGTTTTTTGTGAAATAATCCCAGCTATACCTCGATAGGTTTTGATGTCAACTCAACCTAAACCACCATCCCTAAAACACATCCTGAAAACATAATTCATGGTTATAACCTATGATGATTTCATCCCCTACAAGGTGACTTACAACCCCTACAAATGGCCCAAAATACATACCAAAATGTACCCTCAAACCACCCCATATACCCCATATATCCCTTATATACCCTATAAACAAATAATGCTTATATGATATGTATTCATATAAATAAAAAAATAAATAAATATGAATATATATATATATATTTGTTTAACCCCCAGCATGTATCTTCAAACAACCCCACCCGGGCCCCCTTTTTTTGCATTTGCTCAACTGACGTCCAGGCCTCCACAATGGATAAATCTGGCGGATCCACTAAACCCGTCAACACGGAACAGGCCGTGGACACGACCGCCTGACAACGGGCTTTCGTGGTGATTTGTTTGTTTTTTACATATATGTTTTTCCCCGAGGGTGTTTGAATNGGTGGTGTTTGAAATTGAGAAAGGAACTGTTGTTCAGAATGGAGGTTCAACGAGTGTCTGAGCCTGCTTTTTCCTGCTAAAGACCTCAAAGCCATTGGTTCTCTGAACAAGGATGAAGCATGGAAAAAGGAAAAGGCCATTTCAAGGGCGTGTGGCTTTAATCTATTGAGCAAGTGTTAGTTTCCTTGAAAACCACGCAAAAACTAAATACATCTCTGAAAACTCATACGGAACCTAAAACAGGGGTCACGACATTCCAAATCCAACAATGAACTATTACAAGGGAAATCCCTCAAAAAATACCATCAACTTGCATTGTTTGATCACCCAAAATGGGTCCCATGTAATGACCACTGTAAAAATGGTGGGGGGGCCCTTGGAATCATAATTTTCAGCTTGAACACGTGTCATCTTTTGGCTTGGTTGTTGGCTGACCTTTTGGTCGATGGATGTGTCAAAACCTGTTGACAAACAAGTCATCCCACGAACGAACCACATGCCATGGAAAATACTATAAACGGTGGGTGTCTTACAATTCATTGTATATCAAATGGGAAGAACAAATAGTACTGATGATAATCACAACAATTATAGGAATACTAATAACAGTGTCTAGTATATCAACTGGTTTAGTAGGATTATATCCATCAACCAGAAAAAAATTGAAAGCCAAAGAGACAATCCACCCAGAAATTTCCATGCTGACAATGCTGGAAACATTAGATGCAAGCTGTTGCCACCATTGGAGGGAATTTCTATTGGTATGTTTCCCCTGAAAATACCCTCCCTGAAACTAACATAGCACCTGAAAATAGGCTATCCCAAGAGGAAACTAGTATTCCAACCCTCCATTTTCAGGTGCTATGTTTGTTTCAGGTAGGTTATATCAAATACGTTTTCTGCTCCAACCTGTACAATAGAACGTGTAGATTTTTTGTGCACCCCACATACAGTAGTTAGTAGTTGGAGCCAGCCACACCCTCCAAGCTGTTGAGCCGCCTCATCATCCTCATTCTCGGCCATCTGTGCTAAATCCTCGGAAAGAGAGAGAAGGGTATGTTGAAGAACATGTTGCTGAAGAAGACTTCCTAGTTAGGTGGTTTCAATCAACCCATCTGAAGAATATGCTCGTCAAATTGGAACTTTTCCCCAGGTAGGGATGAACATAAAAAAATATGTGAAACCACCGCCTATAGCTTCTATTATTGGTTATGGTTGTCCCCCCTCCCAGGATTCCAGGTGGCAAAATGCAGGGTTTTTGTTTGGGGGGGAGCCTCTACGAAAAAACCATCCCGTAATCCTGGTTTTTGACTGTTACTGGGAGGGGGGGGACAACCCAAATTATTGGAATAGCCAGGTATTGAAATGGTAGAAGCCACCAAAAAAAAGTTAAAGTTTATACCTTAAGGTCAAAATAGATGGCACAGATACCAAAAGGTAGGTTAGTAACGGGGCCTTATAAACCAATACGTAGCGGCTGTGCCATGTACTTTTCAATTACTGTAAATAGATTGGTGGGTCCAACTTGGTTTTTTAAAGACTCCCCCGCATTTTAAAGAGACTGGTCAAACCAAAAATCACTTCACCTTCCGCTGAAAGGCGAGAAGTCAGTCATTTTGGAGAGGATTTACTTTGAGTTGCTGCAAGCCGCAAGCCCTTGGTCTCTTAATCTATCCTGCTTGTTCGTCCTCACTCTGAACTACGTGCCATGGCAAAAACAAGCTTCAGAGTTTGGAGAAGTTACTTCAGCCACCCAAAACATCAAATACCAATCACGCTGAGCCGGCGTTTCTTACATCAACAACTACAACAGCCATACTTTAGCAACTCCGAACATGCGTACTATACTTGACTAGTTGGTGGTTTCATCCCGTTTGAAAAATATGCTCGTCAAATTGGATTGTTTCTCCAAGGTAAGGGTGAAAAAACAATAATTTGAAACCACCAACTAGTTGAAAGATACGAAAGATCCAGAAAAGAGCCAAACGTGACACTAATAGTGTATTAGCAACAATACGTCTGAAATCTCTGGGATTGCCTCAGGAGAAAAAATATCCGTTAGTTAAGTGGTAATTCAGCTTCATCATAAAGATACAGTAACATTTCGGAACCAAAAATTATATACGGTATCATCTTCCCTTACAGGTCAAATCAGAAAAAACTTCAACTTCAACTACATCTCCTCAATCTGCCCGATTTCTTGCTTGGAAGAAACAGCTTTCACCTGGGTTCAATACCACCCCCAAAAAATACCACACCCCCTTCAAAAACCTGGTTTGGGTCGATGTTTCTCCTTTTCCAAGGAGGTAGTTTTAGGTTCAAAATGCTGGGTTTGAGGTGAATGCGCAAATCCCTCAAACATTGCCATATATTTGTATTGTTTGATTCACCCAATATTGGGGTTTGTCAAAATGACGCCTGAAATATACCAAACTCCAAACCCCCATTCAGAAGGCCTTGGCCAGTTGTTTGGCTTGAAGATAAAGTCGTGGCAATGGAAGCACCGCCGTCTCAGGGCGATCAAAGTCTGGTAGATGTGTTTCATAGAAGCTGCGAGGATACCTGGGTGCCAAAAAACCCGACTTCTGTTGAAAATCATGTCAGGTTTTGGACAGATCCAGGGTGATCTGTAAATGCTGGGCTGGAATCATTCCAAAAATGGGAATTCTTCTCCAAAAAATTGCATGTTTTTTAAGAAAAAACAGGTAATCATGACATCATTGCGATCTGCAAAAACCATCAACAAACCACCAATCACTACAGGAGAGGTTGCTTCAACGAACGACTTCTACCCAAACTTAGGCCCTTGATAAAATGCCTCCTGAAGGGTGCTATAGTAATGGTGATACTCCCCTGAAAGCTAACATATCCTCTGAAAAGGGATTATATTTCAATGGGAAATTACATCTTCCAACCATCAATTTTCAGAGGATAATGTTAGTCTTCGTGGTGATATGTTTGGATGCGAAAAAAGGAAAGAAAACAAAAAGCCCAAGGATACCTAGTCATCTTGACCACTTGTGTTTCGTAAAAAACTACACCTACTCCTTCAACTTGCCAAGGGTTTTTGGGGGGGTGGTTTTTAAAACATCCGAATCAAATATATTTACCTTCAACTCCTTAAAATTTGACTCAATAATACCTTGAAAATAAATGCTTGAAAATTGATGAAACTTCCATTTTTTTTTGGGGGGGGGGGGTGGAGTGCACGCCACAGAGTTTGGCCTAATTTTCAGGGAAGGATGGTAGGGTGGCAACCGGTTACCTGCACTCCTCGACCGAGATACAAACGGACCACCGTTCCTTCCATGGTGCGTCCTGCACGACCACTCCGTTGGTGAGCTGAAGCTTTACTGGTCCATTTCAAGGCCAAATATGTCATCTTCATCCGATGGTCATAGACCTCAAGGTTTTTTTTCTAGGGGAATTTTTTTTGGAAAAATGTCCACAAAGTTGGGTGTTTTTTCCATGGTTTTATGTTCATAGACCTCATGGGGTGTTTTTTTTTTTGGGGGGGGGGGCAAAAAAAGGTTTATAAGGGCTATGAATGTGCATATATGTAAATAAAAGTATATATATATACACATATATATCATATATACAGTATATATTTATATATACATGCACACATATAAATCACCTACACTGAGATTCATCAATGACATTTTTGAATTTTTGCCTGAAATCACCTGGTGATCCGATCACCACCGGATCGCGATCACCTCAGGATCTTTCCCATCGTGTGAAGGGCTGGTGTTTTTTTTGCTGAGCGGTTGGGTTTCTTTCGTTGGGGGGTGCAAGGTCCGATTTCTTTTGTTACAACGACATTTCATCCAAAAAGTGGTCCGTCGAAAAATCTGCACAAAAACCAACAAAACCCCCCCAACCAAACCCAAAGTCAATTTCTTCAAGATTTCTTCTGGGAAAAAAAACAGCAAAAAAAAGGTCAAGCAAAGTCACCTGTTGTTTGTTCATGCCCAAATCCACCACTGCAGAAACATTGGGCAAAGTGAGTGAGGACTCCGCAACATTGGAAGCCAAGACGAAGTGGCACACATCTTCCGCAGGTGTTTGGAAGACAGCCATCTGATCCTGAAGGAAGTGGCTCCCAAGAGCTGAGGGCCAATACTGAAAGATGACTTGACTTGTATTATTCTGGATACCATCCATGGTCATGGCTTTTTTTACCTACATGAATGGTTGATTTTTATGGTTTGGCTCCAAAGAGCAACTTGGAGGATCATCCCAGGACTTGTAACTAGTTAGGGGCATCCCCATGTATAAGCCATGAAACGGCCATTTGGAAGGGGTTCACAGGCCGACTTAGGGGACTTACTAACCATGGTTATGAACCACTTACTAAAATGGGATGATCCTCCAAGTAGGTGAGGTAATACTGAAAGATAGCTTGTTTCTGGATGTCTTTAAATATTCCATATTGAAATAAATCTATCAGGAAACTAACATATCCCACCAAATGGGAAGTTCGGAAAATCATCGACTCAAAAGCGGCATGTTTCTTCCCTGGAGGGTATATATGTGGGTGTTTCCAAAAATAGGGGTACCCCAAAATGGATGGTGAAAATAATGGAAAACCCTATTAAAATGGATGATTTGGGTGTACCCCTATTTTCGGAAACACCGATGTACAACTTACATATCACCGCCTATTGGTTGACGTCAGATTATGTTGCGTTACCTTTGCTCTTCAAAAAAGGCAGCTACACACATTTGCCAAGAAAACACACCAGCATCTTCCAAAGGGTGCTGTTTGAACCCTAAGGGATGGTGTATAGGCACCCCCTATCATCCATTCAGCACCCTTTGGAAGATCCAGGCAGAGATCAGTCTGAAAAAAGTCTGATGACAAGGATCTTCCATGGGAATTTGTGAATGCATGGCAAAGACTTTGAACTTCATCTTGAAGTTTCTCCTCGCCCAAATCCCCACGAGCACATACACACACAGGGATTCCAAAAAGGGCACAATCACCAGTTGCACTTTGAAAAGATATTGAACAAATGTATGTATAAAAATGGTGTATAGATATTTATATATGTGTCTGACATTGTATAACATAACTACCTCTACCACATGGAACGTGAATGAAAAATCATGCCAAACGTATGAATTCATCATAATCCCTAGTCTGTACTACCTTCAACTGCAACCTTCTGAAGGAAAGTGAAAATCTATATATCTACTGTGGTTTCGAAACTCAGGGTGCCCATGTTGATGGGAACTGGCAATGCCACATTTATCATGGCTGAAAAAAAAAACAACTTCTTCAGGATCCTGTTCTGGGCATGCTGGGCATCATGGGCATTTTTTGCGCACAGAAACTTTGAGACAGGCTACACCAAGTTAGAAGTCATTAAAAGACTACCAGTAGGAAATTTTTAAAGATTACGGTAGTCAAATTTGCAACATCTTCATAAGTTTTGATGAAAACAGAAGTGAAGAGGTGTTCCAAAAGTAGTGTACCCACCAAAATTTCTGTAAACATATGTGCATCCAGCATGTCCGTATGGGCTGGGGGTGCCTCGTTTAAATAACACCCCCCCATCTCATCGTAAAAAATGAGGAAAAACTTAAACGCTTCTGCCTCGGTGTTTCTCAGAACATGTCATCTCCATCAGGGTCTAGTCATCTAGTCCGCCACTTTACCAAATATCAAATTTCCCCCTAAGAATCCCAGAAAATCTCCTGAGAACGTCCCAACACGAATCCTTAAATGATACTGTACCTTTGCTGCAACCTAACTAATATCACACCTAGAGGACAAATCATCTTCCCAAATACCTGCAAAGAGGATATGTGTCTCAAAATGGTGGTTACCGTGACTACTTTCCTTTTTGGAAGCCCTATGTTCAGGGGCCATATGAGTTTTTTAGGGAGACCCACTCCACCAGAAAAAGAAGATTACATCACACTTGACTCCTCAAAGTTTTGGTTTTGAAGATTCTCAATCTGCCACAACAAGGAACCAAAATCCCTATTATAATGTTCGAACAGTCGTGTTTTTCCGCATATTTCAACCACCAAGAGCAAGGGGGGGATCGACGTCGATATCACAATATTTTGGATTTGCGGATTTTGAGATCAAAGATTCAATCGTCAGGGGTTGCCATTACTACAACATGTCCTAGGTATCATTGGTATCATGAGTAATATTACTGTCATAATTATCAGTACCAGTAGTATTTGTTAGTATTGTTAATATTATTGAGTATTATTAGCATTACTAGTAGTATTAGAAGAATTAGTAGTATGAGTAGTATTAGTAGTGTTAGTATCATGCATTAGAAGTTTAACATAGCCCCTGTAAATCAATGGTTAGAAGATGAATTTCTTTTTGGGATGGCCTACGTTAAACTTCGTGAGGGTAGTACCAGTATTACATAGTACTATCAGTACTAGTACCTATACTAGTTCTACTGGTGACTGCCGACTGCGACATCATCACCCAAATCCTCTGCCCTTCGGCTTCCGCAGGATTCTCCGCATCATCCGCATCGTCGTTGTCGGGCACCGCGCCATCCGCCGCATGGAGGATCCGCTGACACTCGTCGTAGATGTCGGTGATTTCCTTCCCGCACAAACACATGTGTTTTTTTCAGAAATTTCAGACTAAAACCTGGGACATTTTCTGGAAAATTCACTTCCAAGATCTATATGGAACCATATGAAGTCATGTGAAATCACAGGAAATCATATTCTCAAATGATATGAAATCATAGGAAACCATATGAAATCATATGAGCACTTGAAAGGATTTTGGACCTTTTCCAGAACCATTTTTGACTGCACCCACGGCCGTTCTTGTGTTTCTGGCCTTTAGGTGGGACAGGATCCCCTAATCCGAATAATCACCCCTCTCTGATACTGCATATTTCCTTTAAACAATTGGTATGTATGGGAACCATGAATGGTAATCTCAGAACTCCCCCGCTATCCCTTCAATTTGTTTGTGATCATAGGGAAGAAACCGAGCCCCTGAAAAGTAGGGGCAACGGAAGCTATTTTCACTTCGCGATGTCTTAGTCCTAGGGAGTGTTTATTTCCCCTGAAACAATGATCTAGTTGGTGGTTTCAACCCATCTGAAAAATATTCCCAAATAGGGATGAAAATAAAAAATATTTGAAACCACCACCTAGTGATTCGTGACATCTACTCATCGCCATTGACTCAACCCATCTCTCTCAGTTTTTCAACATCCGCCTGTAGGCCTGGCAAGAACACTAAGATCGTGGTTGCGGATTTGGCTAAGAAGGCCAGAAGGTCAATAATCAAAGGCCTCAAAAAGGCGGGTGACAGCCTGAGGTGATGTTTTACCTTTTTTGGTGGGTAACAGGTCAATGGTCAACAAAAGGCCCTGTAGTTTTTTTGTGGTATAGGTTCATGTTACCTTTCAAAAAACATCACATGTTCAAGGTATATACCCTCTGGTGAACTAACATAGCTTGCTGGAAAATGGACCAGCAACCCTTGAAGATGTATATATTTCCTAGTGAAAATGGGTATATTCCAGCCATTGCTATGTCAGCTTTGCCGGAGGCTATTTTTTGGTTCAACAAGGTGGCCTGTTGTGTGAATCACCATTTCCATACATTACACAATTAGTTGTTTACGGCGTTTACGGCACGAATGGGAAAAGAAAACACCCCTGAAGATTAGCATGGAACATAATCCTGGAGGTTTGGTTCAGATCATGTTCCTTTCCTTTCATGGGTGATGGCTGTAGCTTCCAGCCGTTCATCTTCCAGGCATCCAGAGAGTGGGGATCGCCCACGGGGATCACCCAACACGTGGAGGTTTTTTCTGGAACCTTCAACCTTTATTCCCTCCGAAATGATGGGGGTCGTTTTCGACGGAAAATGCCATAAATTTCCTTGGAGAAGAGGTGCTACCTTGGTTTTTTGGTCACAAATGTTGACCAAAAAATGTATCCGTTGGGCGATTTTTGTAATCTCATCCAAAGGTTACAGTCTGATAGAAAAAAAACATGACTGGTTTCCATCCCTCATGTTCAAAAGCAAATATTTTTTAAACGTATTATCAATCATCATGAATCATGTCAACCATTTTGCGGGTCCACTGTTTCTTTTGGTGCCTTCAAAAACTTGAAAAAAAAACGGATTCCTGGAAACATGATTTGCGAAAAACACAGAAATTTGTATCCTTCAAATTTCCCAAACCACCAAGCTATCAACCCTTGGATCAACATGGCCTCTATCAACGCTATTAAAACCTCCGCCTTTTTGAAATCGAAAATCGACAGAACTTGACAACACGCAGGCCCCGAAAAAACAAATACAAACAGATACAGCCTAGAAATTTGAAGATGGAAATTGAGAATGACGGCTTGGGGTAAAAGGTATTAGTTCAAAAAATTCTACTTTCAACAACACCACCCTCATAGGCTGCCAGCTATTTCGATTGTGTAAACTCCGTGAAAAAAAATGTGTATGAAAAAAAAACATTCACCAACCATCAAATCGAACCAGATCTTCCTATGTTTTCCACATTTCTTATCCCCCCACCACAACTGCGTTCGCGCATACGGAGGCACGTGCAAGTGGAAGCAAAGTCCATCAAGGCCTTTCGTGCCAGTGCACAGTTGGAAAGGTTGGAAAGGACATGTGTTTCGAGGCCCAACAAACAGTTTACCAAATCATCCTTGAAAATAGTCATTTTTTTTGGGGGGGGGAGGAGGGACGATTCCAAAAAGTTTGGGGCGCCTCATAGTATGTGATTTTTTTTTGGCCTCTCTTTGGGGAAGATTTTGCCGAGTGAACCCACCGTCCGCTTCAAGTAACTGGTTGATAAGTGGGCTGGTAATAACCGTCCCCCCCTCCCCCCAGCCAAACAAAAAAAAATTGATTCGCGGTTTCTATCCTAACAACCACTGATCGTTATCACCAAACCTTGGACTTTCCAAGTAAGCTACAAATGAACACCAACCTGAAACGTGAATCATCATTGACCACGAATCATTTGCAATACACCAATCAAGCCACTCTACCTGCGACTTTCATTTCAGGGTGATCTGGGTCATCTCCACACGATTCAAAAGTTTTGACGCATGTTGACACATGATGGTACCACTTCGTGCCTTGTGCCCTACAAACTCAAAAAAGTCAATTCTTGGTCAGAACCATAAACTGTACGCCTGTTCATCCGCTACACTGTTTTTAGAACATCTTTTGAAAACGACGAAAAACACAACATCAAGTTAATAACACCCTGCTGCATTTCAAATCTCGTTCATTCCTCCCAAACCCTCCAAAAATCTCACAAAAAATCTTTACCAGTCACACACACAACCACACCCTTCATCCGCCTGTGAATTTTTCTTTTCCATCTTCTGGTCCTGATGCTTGGGCCGTTGGGAAGCAATGTCTTTCACCCAGTGAAAGCACTGGGAAGCACGTGTTAGCAAACCCTTACAATCAAAGTTTGGCTTACCCTCCCTGAAACTGACATTTTCGCGCCTGAAAATATAACCCTCTTTCCAATCCGGAGATTCCGAACGTGGAAACCCATCCATTTTTAGGTGCTTGTGAGCTGTTAGTTTCAGGGAGTGGAAAAAAAGGAGGCTGGGAGGCCACCAGAGTGCAGTTTTTTATTGATTTATGAAATTGAAATATCACAAGTTATCACAAGTTTTCATCATCATCATATAAAGACATGAAATTTGACTATATACTTCAATGCGTTGTTCCCTGCAGTAAACTTGTTTCATTTGAATCAATTAGCTTTCATTATATAGTAACCTTTCCACAAGCACCCTTCTTTGTACAAGCTTTCATCTTTTCAAATGATTGTTGAAAAGTGATTCTTCTAATGGTCAATTTTA